>CAJQZJ010032044.1:1100457-1143671 GCA_907164525.1 Lophiomys imhausi | reverse complement strand
ACACACACACACACACACACACACACACACACACACACACACACACACACAGGCATAGGGCAGGATGGGGGCAACGACTCCCAAATCTAGTTTATTCCTTTCATAGACATAGACATCTCTTGACCCTGTCTACAACATCTCTACAGTTAGATTAGGACTCAGAGGAGTTGTTGCCACCATCCCTTCAAGGGTGATTCTATTTTCTGTTCCTTGTCTGTCTTGTCTTATTATAGATAGTGACATCAAGATATTCTCTACTAAGTGTAAGACACTGCTTCCAAAACACCTGAAAATTTCAGTGTTGCTGTGGGTGAGGGTCCACAGGCTTCACCTGTCAGGACCCTGGGTCATCTCCAGCCCTGAGTTACTTTTATTGCCTACATAGACTTTGTGCTTCTGCAGCTGTCAGTTACCTAACAGTTCCTGTCTGCTCCATGCTTGCCTAGATTGCTACTGATCCTTTTTTTAGAGTATTTATCATCATTTTATTTACCAGGACCAATTCAATAATCAGGAAACACCATCTGTTGGTATTTTTAAAAGACTGAACTTTAAATATGTTCATATTTGTAAAGACTGTGTGCTTTTTAAGTTATGTTTTATATTGTGCTATTAATATTAGCATGCCATCTTGGGGATAAATGGGAAAGAAAAGGTTCTAATTGAATTAATGTTGTTTGTGTATCAAGTTGACAGGGGTCAGTTGTGCTAGGTAGTTTTATGTCAACTTGACACAAGCTAGAGTAATCTGTAAGGAAGGAGTCTCAATTGAGAAAATGCCTCCATAAGATCTGGCTGAATTTTCTTACTTTGTGATTGATGGGGAAGGTCCTAATCCATTGTGGGTAGTGCCATCCATGGGCTGGTGGTCCTGGGTTCTATAAAAAAGCAGGTTGAGCAAGCCATGGGGAGCAAGCCAGTAAGCAGCACTCCTCCATGGCCTCTGCATCTGCTCCTGCTTCCAACTTCCTACCTTGTTTGAGTTCCTGCTCTGACTTACCTCAATGACAGACTATTACCTGGAAGTATAAACTGAAATAAACCCTCCCTATAAAAAAATAGAGCAAGATAGTGAAGAGAAGAGAAGAAAAGAAAAGAAAGAAACAGAGTCTGCATGGCTTTTTAGAAAAACAAGTAACAAAAACTAGGTTTTGCTGTTTTCACACTTACTTGCTTTGTGAGGGGTGGAACATGTCAGATCAGAGGACAACTTCTGGGAGCTCATTCTCTATTTCCACTATGGGAGTTTTGGAATCAAACTCAAATTATAGGGCTTGGTGGCAAGTGTATTTATCTACTGAACCATCTCATCTGCTACCTAAAAGACAACTTTAAACCCAGTATGTGACTGACATGGTGACTCTCTGTGTCTGTGTGGCTACCTGTGTCTTAGAATCTATCACATTATTATGAATTTTCTGTTTATTTGTCATCTTCTTATCAAATCTCAAAGATCATATGTAACATGACCACTCTTGAGTCACAATGCAGTTCAACTCTGCCAAAGCTTCCATAGATTATGCGATGTCACATGGTCTCCTGTGCATTCGCTGGTTTAAACTGGTCCAGTTCTGCCCTCCAAGTAAGTCAGGTGGGTGGTTCCTAGCATTCCTTAGATGGCATACTACTCCTTTGATTACTTTGGAGTCATAAACAAATGGGTGGCTATGTGTTTCATGCTGGGATCTTTAGTTTCTCTTCCTCTAAGAGTATTTTGAGATGCCTCCAAAGATGTCTTAAAGAATATTTCTTTGGCAGAAGTCATGGGACACAACCACAGATCTTTATTTACATTTTTAGTATTTTGAGGGTCAGATCTTTCAGATTACCATATATATATATATATATATATATATATAGTTAGGTATAGATCAAAATAACTTTGAAATAATTCTCTAATATTTACCACTGTCCTTTTCTTTCACTAAATTAGCCGACTTTCACGTTTTCATCTTTGAGATGTTCACTTCTTGGATAAATATTTACCTTAAAAAAAAATGTTGTACTTACTTCTACACACCTGTGCTTCCAACTACTTAGGAGGCTGAGACAAGAAAATCTCAGGACAAAAAAAAAAATGTGCTATATTATGTCTTTAAATAATATACCCCCTGAATTAAAGTATTCATATTTCCACTATGACAATGACAGCAAAATAATAATAAATTTTGTTTTTATATGATGAGTAAAACTTTCCAAATGATTTACAAATAATTTCCAAATCCTGAAAGGACCACAAGATAAATACTAATGAATACATTTTATATGATGAAGACCACTGAATACATTAAAATTAGACATCTTATTTACAACATTCTGTCAATATATGGTTATGAATTAAATCACTGGAGAGAAGAGAGGACAGAGTTAGGAAAAACCATGACAGAAAAAAGGCAGCAAGGAGAGAGTACAGCAATCTTGGCCCAAAGTAGTTCTCGAGATGAAGAGATGAAGTTTAGAGGCTGGTGAAAACCCAAGGTTGTCATGCTGCATTTCATTGAGGCAAAATTCCAAAGGGAAAAAGACACTGAAACCATAATTTAAAGCAAGGATGGTTTTCCCGTTGAGCAATTGGAAATCTGAGAGATCTGACTCTCTGAATGGTCCCTGCCCAGGTGAGGAGTTACATAAAGCGTGATCAGATGCACACTAGACGGGCTGCTTTAGAACGGTGAGGATATGCTGCTTCAGCAAGGTGGAAAAGGTGCTACGCAAACAGAAAAAGCTACAAGAGCAAGGAGATAAAAGCCTTTTATCTCTAGCTACAGTGTTCAGCTACAGACTCTGGCTGAGCAAACACTAACGCAATGTGCAAACATCACCTTTCGGAAGCCCCTGGAACATGCCCTGTAGAACAGGAACCTGCAGGAGGCCTATAGAAGAAATTCTTCCAACCCAAACAGCAGGACCCCACGTCCTTTTCTCCTAATGCTGAGGTCATCTGTGTGAAGAGTGGGGGGAGGGGGTGTTGGACAGAAGGTAAAGCTGAGGTGGACAAAGTTTAAAAATGGTCCCTAGAATTATCCAGGCATATGAAAAAGTGTGAAGTCACTTCTCTCACGTTTAAGCAACATGGACAAAATGGGACAAAGACTTAATGTTTTTCATGAATCCATGAAATGGCAAGTCCCTTACTCCCAAAAATAGGAAGAGGGGGGTGGGAAAAGCACAGCAGGGATGGATAATATTCAATGTCATCTTGGATGGGTTAAGACATATCTAGGAAGCTATTCAGGCAAACCTTTGAGTGATTGTGAGGGCTTTTCCAGAAAGAAAAGGTAAGTTCCAAAAAAGAACTAAGGAAGAGGAAAATGCACCCCAAATATGAGTGTTATGATTTTATAGGCCCAGACAGGCAGTGAGTAAAGAAGAGGAAGGCAAAAGTCAATTAAGTATAGGAAGTCTCCCTTTTTCTGCTTCCTGTTCTGACATATAAAGAGTTTCCACCACAGAATCCTGACATTAGAACCTCCAACATACCTTCCCTTGTCCCTTGAAATTGCCTCTTGTCAGATATCTGGTTATAATAAGGAGAAAATTAGCTAATGGTCAAAATATAGTTTACCTAGCTTCAGATGTCAAAAGCTGGTGAGATAGTTAATGACAATTTTACCCACTGTTTGGGTGCTGAGTGTTGGGTGAGTGTACTTGTGAGAAATTTCCTGAAGACACAATCTTGGATGAACACACACTTTCATAAGTTTTGTACAAAGGAATCATATTATTTATTTAGTTTTCACTACTGGGGCTCAAACCTACAGCCTGGCACATGCTACACATGCACTGTCTCATAGAGCTATGTCCTTACTATGCAAATGATTCTCATGGTAATCAGTCAAGAAAATATATACCTATAGCCAATAAAATATGCCTCCTGCATATAGTAAAAAAGGAAAAACTTGAAACAGTCTCCAAACACTATCTATAATAAAGGCTTCTGTCCAGAAGAGACCAGAAGACTTTACCAGAGGCTGTTATCAGATAGACAGACGAGGATGATTGAACAACTTGGAGTTAGTTGTTGTTCTATTGCTGGGACAAAATCTCCAATAGAAGCAAGGCAAGGGAGGAAGCTGTAGTTTGGATTATAGCAGAGGAGGCATGGTAACTGGGATGACTGGTGTGTCTGTGTCCATGACAGTCTGTGCAGTGACTTTACATAAGGCATCAATGAGAGAAAGAAAGTCCAGGTAGGGAGACGGGTGACTTCAACTCTCAGAGCCGGAGCCCAAATAATGACTTTCTTTGACTATGCCCTACCTGATAAAAGTTCACGACCTCTCAATACATGATTGCCACCTGGAACCAAGTGTTCAAACACAGGAGGCTGTGCATACATTTCTTCATCTTCCAGAGATGACAAATTCTGAATACCTGATTGTTGTAAAATCTAAGAAAGAAAGCAGAAAAATACAACAGTCTGAAAAATAGTTAAACACATCACAATCCAGGAACTCAAGCCCAATTATATAATTCAATTTACTCATTAATTACACATTATTTACCTACAGGGCTCCTTACAAACATCCCCAACTATGTTCTAATATACTAATGGATTCTAGTTGAATCACAGACAATTACTTTGGTAGTTCGTTGGGAAACTCAAAGACAGAAAGAAAGACTAAACAGTGGGATTATGGGCTAGAAAGATGGCTCAGTGGTTAAGAGCACCTGCTGCTCTTTCAGACAACCTGGATTCTGTTCATAGAATCCATATTGTGGCTCAAAACTATCTGTAGCTCACATTCCTTGGGGTCTGGCATCCTCTTCTGGCCTCCACCTGTACAATACATACATGCAGGCAAAACACTCTTGCACTTAAATACAAATTAATAGGTTACACCTGGCTTAGAAAAATTTTAAGTCCTTGGTACCTAGAGCTATAGGGGTAAAAAAATCAGTTCAGTGCAACACTTAGCAAGATTCATCCAAAACGCACACTACCAGGTACTATTAGTTAAAAAAAAAAAAGATGATGAATTCTACCAATCATTTAAAGAGGACGTGTTTTCTATTATCTACAGTATCTTTCAAAATGCAAAATCCAAGGAATTACTTCCTATTTGTGTAGAGAGCTGCGACGTGCCGCGCCTTAAAGATGGCGCTGGTCTCCGCCTTCCACCAGCCCGACGGTGAGCGCTCTCGGTGGTAAACAAGTCCATATTTGGTAAAGACTGCTGATCTGGCTTGCTTCCGCATACGTGGGCCTCTAAGATTGCACTACGTGGCTTTACTTGATTGGCTGTTCATTTAGTATTTAGCCTGTGGGTTGGGTCTGCCCGGGCATTCGGAAGACTGTTTTCAAGGGACCTGAATAAACTGCTTGAGAAGAGCTTTTGCGAGTTGCGTCGTTCTTGCCGGTCGAGAGGGACGCGACATATTTGGTCCTGGAAATGTAGCACTACCCAATACCAAACCCAAAGACTTTATAAGAAAGGAAAATACAAATTATATTTCTCACTGGTGTAGGCACCAAATCCTAAAGTGAAGTGCAAGCAACTATAATCCAAGAGGAAAATTACGATCTTGCCTGCTGAACAGGTAAAACTTAGTCTCTGTTACAAAGTTGGATTAACATTCAAGAGTAAAATATTATAATCCACATCACAAAACTAATGCAAATAACACACAATCATATAAATTGGTGCAGAAAAAAAAAACTTGACAAAAATCTAATGCTCATTTGTCATAAAATTTCTTACATACTAAAAACAAAGGGAACTTCTTCAAGTTAATCAAACTTCTCCAGGTAATACACAACTAACATCATGCTTTTCTTTCTGTAGCTGCAATAAAACACCATCACCAAAAGCAGCTTAGAGGAGAAGAGGCTTATTTTAATTTACAGTTCCAGAGAGAGACCATTCATTACATCAAAGAAGGCATGTCAGCAGGAGCAAGAACCCAGCCGGTAGTCAGGAAGCAGAGAAATATCATTTTCTCCACACACACAGAAAGCAGACAGATAGGAAAGGAAGTAGAGGCAATCTATAAAACCTCAAAGCTTGCCCCTGTGACATATTTCCTCCTCAAGACTCTGCCTACCAAAGTGTCCATAACCTTGCCAAACTGCATTACCAATTGAGTGCTAAGTGTCCAAACACATGAGCCCATCAGGGATATTTTCCATTCAAACCACCATGTCAGGTTTTTACACAAAGTCAATTGCTTACCTACATATTACCAACAAGTACCTGGAATCTAGAACTAAAAGTACAATGCCATTAACAGTAGAAAAATAATTGTATATAAATCTAACAAAATATGAGGAGGATATATAGCTATAAAATCCCCAGACTCAGATGTTAAAAATATCTAAGCAGATGTAAGTAAATGGAGATATGTTCCATGTTCATGGATTGGAAGTTTAATACTATTCCAGCTCTTGCCAATTTGGTTTATAAATTCAATTCAAACCCAATCAAGATTGCAACATGCTAATTTGTAGGTATTGACAAACTTACTGAAAGTTTATACAAAAACTTGGAAGACCCAAAGGAGCAAGTATAGCATTAACAAAAACACAGGCATTATCTGCCTTGAAAGACATTTTGTAAAAATAATAACCAAGGAAGCATGGTATTGAAAAAGAAGAGATATGCTGATCAATAAAACAAAGTAAGAAGCCCAGAAATAGATCTACACAATAAAATCAGCTGACCTTTGCCAGCATAGTGAGGTAAGCCAATGGTGAAATGACTGCCTAACAAATGGTGTGAGAGCAACTGAGTGTACAAGAAGCAAATTACAAAAACAAACAAACAAAAAACCAGAAGAAGAACAAAACTACACATAGCCCTTTGGTCGTTCATAAAAAATAAACTCAAAATCAATGAGTACCTCAATATAAAAATTAAAAGTATCAAAATTGCAGAAGTTTATGAAGTTTCCATAGAAGTGAATCGAGGTAGCCTTTGCTTTTCAGAGGAGACTCCGGAAACAATGGCAAGAACACTATGCATGAAGGCAGAACAAGTCAAACTGAACCAAAAGCAATCTCTTGCTCTGCAAAATATGCAGTGAAAGAAATAAAACACAAAGAGTTTTGGAGAAAATATGTACAAAATGAAAATTTATAAATTATGTGTTTCCAAAATATAAAACAATTCATGTGTGTGTGTGTGTGTGTATGTATGTGTGTGTGTGTGTGTGTGTGTGTGTGTGTGTTGTTAGATACACATCAACCTTGAGCATTTTCCTTAGGCACCATTAGCGTTTTCTTAGATGGGCTCATACACTGGGCTGGAACTTGCTGATTACCTTAGATGAGGTGGCCAGCAAATCCCAGCGATGCAGTTGTCTGTTCCTTCCCAGTATTAGGAATACAAACAAAAAACACTATACCAGTTTTTCATTCTGGTTGGTTGGTTGACTTTACATTTTTTCTCTAATTTTGAAAATTATAATATTTTTATTCAATATTTGAAAATTTCATACCTGTGCACAATATATTTAGTTCATATACAACTCCCAGTCCTCCACCTGACTCTTCTCCACATTTCCTCCCTCATTTTATGTTGTTCCTCTCTCTTCTCCCCCTGCCCCATAACCCAGAAGTCTGATTTGTGCGGCCTGTGTACTAACGGATGTAGAACCAAACACTAGAGCATGGCTGACCTACCAGGGGCCACACTCTTAAAGAAAACTGACTCTTCCTCCCTAAGAAACCATCAACTGTCAGTAACTCCTCAAAACAGGGTGACTTCTCAGCTGAGGGTAGAAGCTTGTGAGTATCTCTTCCATCCATGCTAGAATGCTGGACTGCCTCTTACAGTCTTTCCACCCCATCTGCCTAGATGGACTCTAAGCCTTGGAGAATATATATGTAGTAGATGTCCTATTTGTGTCTAAGTACTCCTCATTCATTTATTCTCTGCATTATAACTAGTTGTGAGCTTCTGTCTTAATTGTTTTTCACTACATGAATAGTTGTCTCTAATGGGGTCTAGCAGGGCCAATCCTCTATGCCACTGGCATTTATGTACATTCTGAAGGACTGAACTCAAGTCCTCAGCTTGTACAGCAGACCCTTTACTGATCAAACTATTGCCCCAAGCCTAAACACCACTCTTAAACAGCAACAATAGAAAAACAGTAGTGCAAAAATAGAGCAACTACATGCACAGAAGACTAATAGAGGCAGATAGCAAGGAAAAAGAAGTGACAACATCAAATGCCTTTTCAAATGTTGGAAATTAAAGCAGCAGAAAGAGACCGCCACACATAGATGGCTAAACTTAGGGAACGATGGCAATATTAGTGGAGAGACAATGTCACAGGTCTTCTCATTCCTTGTGAATGGAAACTCAAGTGACAGGGCCATTTTGGAAGTCAGTTTGGCAGTTTCTAATAAGGCCAGACACTCTCATATTCAATGTAACAGTTACTCCATGGAATTTATCCAATTCACTTTAACACTTAACTTTCTGAAAAACCTTGCAATGAACGTCCTTTAGTAGATGAATGGTTATAGGGCAGCTTTGGTACATGAGACCAGTGGTGTATTAGCTACAGAAGTGAAAAGATAGAGTAAAAATGTGGGAAAATAAGAGGATGGTAGTGAATCTTACAATGTGTTGGGGTAATGTTAAGCATTGTAAATGTTAATTGATCCTGTTTGCTGTCTGTTACTTATATTGACTCTGATTGGTTAGATAAAATGCTGAGGCCTGAGATTGGGCAAAGACAGAAAAGGTGGGACTTCCTAACAGGAAGCCTGTGATTTAGACAGAAGAATTCATTCCAGCGAGCAGCAGGAAGTGAAAGCATTCCAGCCAGAAGCAGGAAGAGAAAACATCCCAGCCAGGAGCAGCAGGAAGGAGGATGCATGCCATGGGTTAGAAAAAAAAACCTCATTCCACGTGGGCAGGAACATCGGCATAGCGTGGAGAATGGCAGTCCAAGGGGACGTATGTATATATGGGGTCATATTTGGGTAATAGAATTAAGAGCTAGCTTAGATGGGCCAGGATTGCACAACTCAGGCCAAGGCTTGTTAAAATCCACATGTAATCTCTGTGTGCTCATTTATAATGTCTACTTAAAGATTAACAGCCGCTGAACCAATTAAATATAATATAAATACTGGTTAAATGTTTAATTAGCCATATTTTTTTTTTTAGATATGGCACCCAACTACGGCAATTAGAATCTGTGCTTACAGTGTAAGAAGGCCGGGTGAAAGCCAGTTTCTTAGCCAAAGAGTGGGAAACTGAACTCAAATGCATTTCAAAAGTGTGGCTACCTTAACAAAAGCTGTTGCCTTGCAGCAAAGGCGGAGAGCTAAAGATTGGCTCTCCATACATACTAAAAAATTGGCAGCCTTCTAAACAGAACTTGAGAACAGAAATAATCGCCTAGATTAAAAATGGAAGAATTCATAATGTCTCAATACTTTTGGATTCCAATTGAGTTTGTTCCTCTTAGCTTGCAAATGATTTTTTATCCTGACAATTGTGGTTCTGTGTATCTTTTTTGAGAAAGTTCAGACTACTATAGTCTTAAAGGAAAGAATTTACAGATGGAATGCTAAATTGTCAACAATGATAATGAAGCCAGGAGGGAGGCCTTTCCTGATAAATAAAGCAAAATTGATGGCAGCTGGAGCTAAGAGCTCCCTGGCTATGTGGTGCTTCTCAGGGATTTTTGGGAAGGGTCCACCAGTGAAATACAGTCACAACTAGATTTCAAGGAATAATGAACAGAACTTTCATTGCAGCATGAACTGGCAGGGTTATACATGCCAAGGCTTTTGGAATGTTGTTTCTTTGCTTGATTTTTGTTTAGATGTCTTTGATTTTCCTATATCAGGAGTTAGAAAGGATATTTTTCTGATTTGGCATTGCTAAAACATAAGAGATTTTTGAAGATTTTGGGCATATTTCAAATTGTCACTACAGTTCAAAGTTGCTCTCTAGGTTACAGAGTTACTTAAATCTGGGATTTAAGTGAAATATTTGAGCAGGGTGGTACTGGCACTCGCCCTTAATCCCATCACACTAGAGGAAGAAACAGGCAGCTCTCTGGATTCTAGACCAGCCTGGTTTAAACAATGAAGGCAGGGCGGGAACCCTGCTGATAAGATAAAGCTGCTTACTAAAGACAGTCTGGATTTCAAAAATGACACATTTTTTCCTTGATTTTAAGTTTAATAATGTTCTTGCTGATCTAATGAATAAATACACATAGTCTTAAATGTATGTAAAGAGACAAGGGTCACAAGCCAGTCTCCTTAGGTGTGGGGCTCCCACTGGAGAACTGGTTTCAAGAGACATTTTGCCCTGAAGGAAATATGTTAATTGCTGGGTGTGCTGGTGCACACCTTTAATCCCAACACTTGGGACAGGTGGATCCCTGACCTTCACTAAGGTCAGCCTGGTCTACAAAGTGAGTCCAGTACAAGGATACACAGAGAAATCCTGTCTCAGGAGAAAGAGAGAGAGCAGAGAGAGAGAGAGAGAGAGAGAGAGAGAGAGAGAGAGAGAGAATCTGTTAACCAATGTAGGAACCCAGAGTTAGGCTTGGGAAGAACATGCAAACAGCATACCTCTCACAGACAACAGTTAAGAAAAGCTATCATAAAATAGCACATCATGTTATTTTACATCTACATCCTTAAGAATGGAGTTTCCATGGCAGAATTGGAACTCAAATGAATACAAAATGAATTAATTAATGTTATTGTTTAATAAATGTATTTCAATTATTTAAGTTCATTCCTTGATCTCAAAACTTGGGAGACAAGGAAAAACAGGTTCCTTGTGTGTTTGAGGCCAATCTAATCTACAGAGCTCTACAGAGCAAATCAAGACAGCCCAAGCTACAAAGAGAAACCCTGTCTCAATAAGGATAGATATATCCACATAGAAATTAAATCTCCAAAGAAAGGAGAAAAGGAAAGAAGAAATATATAAATGCATATCTTTGTTCCCAAAACATGGGAGACAAAGACAGAGACAGATTGGTTCCTTTTGAGTTTGAGGCCAACCTAATGTACAAAAAGCCAGAACAACAGAGAATAAACCTGTTTTAATCAATTAATAAATGTATGTCAACTGTAGAGGAGAATACTTAACTCCATACAGTCTTATGCTGTATTTTCAATTTAAAATAAATTATATATAGTATATATATGTAATACTATTACATGCCATCTTTTTATGTCATGAATTGAGACTTACAAATGTCTTTCTTCTGTTCAAAAAAAACAGAAAAATATTCCTTAATTGATTTGTGCATCCTGCACATCCAAGGCATTCTGGTAATTGCAGAACTATATGTTACTTGTGAGAAATTATATATTTTCAGAACAATGGGACCTGAGTCCAAAGAAGACAAGACAAGTAACCCAAATGATCCAGCCTCACAGACTGCCTCAAGAGCTGTTTCCTCCAAAATCTGCATCCAGAACAACTTCAAACAGCTTGCTGAGATGGCCCAGCCTCAAAGACTGTTCTAGACAGGTCTTCAATAAAGCTCTGAACTTTCCTACCAAAGTCCAGCTTCGAACTACTAACTGCTCAGGACATCAAATTGTTGAGCACATAGAGACTGGACAACAAATGTTACAATTTACTTGCTTAACCACTTTTTTTTTTCATTTTATTTGGGCCCCCAAACAGGTTTTCTGTGTCCCAGTTCAGCAGGAAGCAGTTTTAAGAGAGCGACATCCCATTCCCAACAGTGGGGTGGATGATAGATGTTGTTTAGGGGGAATGGCTACAAATTGTTATATGGTCTTGTTAAGCAAGGTATAGAAAGTTAGACTTGGAGATTTCTTTTTCTTTTCTCTATCCTTCTTTCTCTCTTATATAGGGGGAAAAGACTTGAAAAGAAAAATAGGGGAATATATACATATATTTATATAATATATAGAAATGCTAAGATATAGGAATAGATTATTGAATCTTCTCTGAAACTCAAAACTAGTTATTCTTTAAATAAGGTTATCATTTGATACATTGGAATAGAATTTTGTATATTGAGACAAAAGTAAGGTTAATTTTGATTCGTTGGTATATAACTTTATATTTAGACACATATTATATATATTTCAATTTATATAAGGTATTGTGCCTAAACAAATCATTTAAAAGTATGGGTTTGCTTCCAATCCTTTATGGATTGTTATTGAAATCTATTTAGGAGTCTGGATAATGCAGGTTGATTGCTGGCCAGTCAAGCTTCTGGTCATGTCAAATACTAGTCTTAATTTATCACAAAATAGACTTAATAGGTTAAACAAATAGTAAATGGTTAAAATGTACAGTTTGCTTGTTCAAAGATAGATAGATAGATGATAGATAGATTTATAAATAAAATAGTAGATGTCTTCAAAACCCTTAGAGGCATACAGAAAATGACATTTAAAGATGTTTTTATTATTTTAAAAATTGTTTGCCTTAAGACAGTCAGCTCCTGACAGCTCCCATTTGACTTGGAAGAAGAATGAGCATCAAAAAGAAATTTCCCATCACCCATCAGGAGATAATTCCTCAAAAAGAAATCTCCCATCAGGAGATAATTCTATTGGGCAAAAATGCCCCTGCTCTCTCAACAGACTATATATAGTCCAAAGATGGACCAGAGCTTAAATGCAGGTAAGTTGATGTCCTGATTCTGCAGAGACAGAATGGGAAAATCCTTATTTCCTTCTGTACAATTTAGCCTGTGAAAAATGCTTGGCCAGAAGGCAGAAGATGATGCTCCAATGATAATAAGAGATATTTGGGACTGTCTAAGCAAAAAAAAAAAAAATTCAAAAAAACCATATTTCTTTTTGGAAGATGCTGTCCTATGCTTCCTACTCACTCAAATAATAACTTTATCCCTTCTTATGTCTTTGATGGGGTTGAAAGCATAATAGTTATAAGATTTCAATTGAACTTGAGTTGTTTAAGATTTAAAAGGATATTTTCAAGTCTAAATAAAATCTTTAGGTTTATAAATATACGATATGATAGAAATTATTTAGGTTCAGAAGTTTAGACACACCAATATAGATAGATGATTTTTCTTCTTCAAGATTGCCTGATACAAATAGGCTAAATATTATGTGTATAACTTTTATATATGCTTTTCTTGATTGAATCATATTTCTTCTTACTGTTTTTATTATATGAGTTAAAAAAATTTAGCCTTTTTTTTTAGACAAAAGGAGGTAATTGTTGGGGTAATGTTAAGCATTCTAAATTTTAATTGGTCCTGTTTGCTGTCTGTTACTTATATTGACTCTGATTGGTTAAATAAAATGCTGAGGCCTGAGATTGGGCAAAGACAGAGAAAGGTGGGACTTCCTGAGAGAGAGCAAGAAGCCTGTGTTTTAGACAGAGGATTAAAGCATTCCATCCAGCAGCAGGAAGAAGAATACATTCCACCTAGGATCAACAGGAAAGAGGCACACACCATGGATTAGAGAAAAGAACCTCATTCCACATGGCCAGAAACATTGGAATATCGTGGAGAGTGGCAGTCCAAGGGGACGTATGTATATATGGGGTCATATTTGGGTAATAGAATTAAGAGCTAGCTTAGATGGGCCAGGAATGAACAACTCAGGCCAAGGCTTGTTAAAATCCATGCGGTCTCTTTGTGCTCATTTATAATGGTGGGTTAAGGATTAGCTGCTGAACCAATTAACAATCATCTAAATACTGGTTAAATAATTTAATTAATTATTTCTATAAATGGCACCTAAAGTAATTTAACTAATTATTATTTTTACAAATGGTGCCCCATGTAATTTAATTAATCTTTTCTTTTTTACAACAATGCAAAGCTTAGGCATTCTGGGAAGACTGCGTACTACATAATTCTGACTCCATGGAAGTCTCAGAAAGACACAACTCTAGAGACAGTTTACGGGAATGCCCGTAATCTCCAGCACTTGGGATGCTAATGAAAGAAGAAGGCAGGTTTGTGGCCAATCTGACCTATCTAGTGAGCCTAACAGAAGCTACACATTATGATGTGCTCTCAAACACAAAAAAGAATGACCAAGGGAAAATAAAAACTAGTTTAAAAATATGGATACAGCAAAAAGTCATAATTTCTAAGAAAATGGGGTGGGAAAAGGAAGAATTTAATAGGTAAATCATCAGATATATTTTAAGACAATGAAACTATTCCACATGAGACTCAAAACTTTACCTGTTTGGTAGATTCCAGTTGATTAAGTTGTTGCCTGGTGTGGTAAGGGTTAATGTTTCTGTCTATACTGATGGCAGATGGTGAGAGCCAGCTCTTACTATGGAGTTAGAATTGAGAGTTATGGATGGGAAGAAGAGTTGGTGGTTCCCTACAGCAATAAATCTAGAAAGAGTTCGGAGGGTGAACAAGATCAAAACACATTGTATGAAACACTCAAAGATATATATATCAAAGACCACTCAGTCTTTGAAATTTCCTTAGAGGAGTCTGGGAAAATAAAGAGAGGGGAGTTAATCCCCCAAGTATTTTATTACATGCTGTGACAACCTTCACAGAGAGTATGGGGTGGAAAGGAAGGAAATTATGGAATAAGGCTTTAGCAGAAAATTCTTACAAACACAACTTCAACCAGGCCAAGGCCAATGTCAACAATGTCATATCACATTGATGGGATGAAAATGGTACTTCATTTCTCCACTTCCTCCCCAGAACCTACATCCTCAGTCTCCTCATCAGAGAGGCGTCATACAAACTCCAGCAGTATCATGTGCTGATGAATACTTATTGTTTCTCCTAAGAACCATCATAGCCTCCAAACCCAGGAGAGTTGGAAAAAGTTGCAGAAACAGTAGGAGTCAAACAAGAGACCACAAAGAAAACTTAGAGTGTGTCCTACATGGGATCATGAAACACAAAGCTAAGCAAATCTGAACAAACTAGGCCTTCATTTACTAATGGGCCGGTGTTACTTTATTAATGACAACAAGTATCTCACTTATTAGTAGTTGATGGTGACAAGAAAACAGTACAAAGTGTGTGAGAGATCTTTAAACTATTTCCTTAAATTGTAACTGCTTATAAAGGTTAACATGCTCTTGCATTTTGAAAAAACAATCATGTGAAATATCTGGAAATTTCAACTCCACGAAGGGTAATATGACTTTCTCTGAGGGGTGGGGTAGCTTTCTCACTGCTCAGTGACATGCTCATCAGTTGCCATTTGCTTTTCTGCACAGAGTACATACTGTTTGCAATAATATCTTCAGCAATAAAAGGAGACTTGTTTAGTTGCAAAAGTATAAAATAAGGTTATCATAAAAGGTGTCACATTAAAAATAACTTCAAACTACCATATCATATTTGACTAAATTTAATGTTTGAATTCCACTCCAGCTAGCTTTCCTCAGTTTGAATACAAATATTCATTTTGTCTGCACTTCTAAGAACAGTGTACATTAACTGTCAAAGTAAATAGAGAAATAACAGTCATATAGTGAGTGGTAAAGCTTCAATCCTATGTATTAGACTGTGGAGTCTGCTCTTTGGAGTCTGCTCTATGCTGTAGAAAGCTGACCAAAAATATAATACTCTGGCTTCCAGAGATAAGCTATGGGTCACTCATGGCAGATTCACTTGAACACCTGAAATAACAAATTTCAGACAGTTTCATGCTTCCAGACCCCAGTCACAGGAGACGGCTCAGACAAGATCATGGCAGAAAAGCAGATGGTTCTACACATCATGGGTGAACACAAACGGTATGAACATAGGCTGACTATTTCCACACAAATGGAAGAAATGAGACAAATTCCTTTTTAGTAGCTCAGAAAAACTATACAAAAAAGATGAAATGAAAATCAAATCCAATTATCTACATCAAAATAATAGTTACTGGTATGTCTTTTATGAGCTTTGTCCAGAGAATTCTGGTAGATGCGGATAAAAAACTTAATGACTATCTGGATCCTGTAATTTATCTTGGCTTGTTAATGTTTCTTAGTTCAAAGATAAGGAGAATGGGATGAGTTCATTTACAAAAGTCCATCTTTAGCACTGTGGCAGCTGATTGTCTACTATCTCAAAGAATTCTTTCAAAAACTGGAACTGTAAGTGTCTCTTCTCTGCCTTCTCTCACCCACATCTCTCTCTCTCTCTCTCTCTCTCTCTCTCTCTCTCTCTCTCTCTCTCGTGTGTCACATTCTCACTATGTAGCCCTGATTGACCTGAGACTTTTGATGTGGACCAGGCTAGCCTCAATCACAGAGATCTGCCTGCCTCTGCTTCCACATGTGGAGATTAAAGGTGTGGTCTACCATGACTGCTAAGCATATATTTTCATTTTCAAACATGAGGAAGAAAAGTAGAGGAAGAAAAGCTGAACGTTGCTGAATAATGAATAGTGAAATTACTTGCCAAGTACCTTTAGCAATTAGCTAAAAACTCAAGGGGTATCTAAAGGACAAGAATATAATATTAACCAAGTAATGCTATATTGTTAACTACATACAAATATGTAGCATATGATCCACTCTATGGAATTAACTAAGTCAACTTACTTGTTTCTTGATGAAGCTTTGGATCAAGGCAGAAATTTACATTCCTGCCTTCTACAATAGTAAAAAAATGGCATAACTCTAGTTGGTCCTGCATAAGGGAAAAATAACAAAATGGAAACTAAATTAAAGCCCCAAAGTTTCTCTTTTAACCAATAGGAAATATTTTCTTTTCAAGTCAGATGCTGTTAGTGAAAATCCTAATAGAAAATAATTATTAAATACATTAAAATTCATAGGTCTGATTTTAATTCATCCAAAAACTTGCTTTTATCCCTTTACTCAAATAGCTTCTGTGAATAATGGCTGAATAAATTTAAAAGGTAAAATAGAAAAGAAAGAACTCCAGAGCTGACAATAAGTTTAGAAGGTGGAGAAAAGGACAAACAGCATTGACCCATAGGCAGGCCTGGGAACAGAGCTTGGCTTGTGTATCTACAGAGTACCAGAACACACCCTTTCCCACACACCAGACAAACCTCCTACCCTCCATGCAAGTTTTCTTGTCCATAGGTACTCACACAGCAGCTTTGTAATCTACTGTCTTCCAGAACTGCCAATGCCTGAGGCAGTACTAGAGTCACATTAGGCTGAGGAGCAGCCATGAAGCACACATATTCTTATCCTTTACACCATGTGTGACAGAATTATTGGAGCTGCCTATAACATACAAAGAATCTTTAGTCCCACTCCTCATGTGTCAATTCTGATGGCAGAAAGTCAGGATCCTCCAAGGTGAATCTCAGCACTCCAGAGAAACTTTGATCCAGACCAAGATGGTTAACCACAGTGTAAGAAGTATAATTTCTGTGGCTGGAGCCACTGTTCAGTAGATGATAGTACTTTTTGCTCTTGCAGAGGATCTTGGTTTGTTCTCAGCTCCCATAGTCCAGCTCACAACCATCCCTCCAGATTCAAAGGGATATGATGCCCCCCTTCTGGCCTTCACAGGCACAGCATGTACACGATTCAGTTAGATACACACAAGCAATACATGTGAAATAAAAACGAATAAAACTTTAAAAGATACTTAATTGTCAAATGTAAAACTTGAAACAACACATAATAACACCTGAATTTGCTTCATTACAAAATTAAAACATGTCTGAGAATATCACAATATAAATAAAACATTTAGCAGTATTGGTTAGATTTCAAGTAGATTTAGGTATTATTGGAAATAGCTTGTTTGAAAATTATCTCTCTCTTCCAAACAACCATGACTGGTGCCGAATTTGAGGCAAAAATATGAAAACACTGCATTGGCACTATAAACATGATTGTTGTGCTTTATTGTTATCCCCAAGTTGTTCTGCAAGCTTCATTTTTAATAATGCTAATTTCCTGGAGAAAAGTAAAAGGGTCAAAAAGAACAAAAGGAAAGGAGTAAAGAAGCCTCTTACATGAAGGAGGAGTTCAGCAAGTAAATGCTCTCACAAGACAGAAGTGAATACTTCTGTTGCTCCACACATCTCCTGACCTGTTTATACAAAATCAGTAGTTCCAACAGTAAATCTGGTGGAGTGGTACTGATCTGGAACTACAGAATAAAATTTTGATTAACTGATTTAAGACACTCTAGAAACATAATTAAAGTGAACATAAACTAGGTTATTCTATCCTTTCTTAATTTAATGCAATGAAGATCACACATCTCTGAATATGTCAACAGAGGGGAATTAAAAGCTTATTCCTTCCAGGTTTGTATGTAGCTTATTCTACAAGAGAAAAACAAAGAAGTGGCCTCCTCTGCTTTCTCTGAGTCACAAGCTTCCAAAACTAAAATTTGACTGAAACCCTTCTAATCAAAAATTAAACAATTTAAAAGTCAAGTGACTACCCTGTCCAAAGAATGATGAGAGAAAAGACAATATGGTGGACATGGAAAACCCAAACCTTCCCTCCATCTTTTGTTGCCCTCTGTCTAGGTGCTTCCAAGCTCACTTTGCTCCTTAAGATTTATTAGTCCCTTGTAACCAATCCCCCTAAATAACAACAAACATCTATAACCCATCAAATGACCAAAGGGGGAGGAATCACCCACCCCACCTTCTGGGAATGGGACTTCGCTCTCTTAAAATTACTTCTTGCTGATTTGGGACATAGGAAACCTGTTTCGGGCCCAAATAAGAAGGGAAAATGGTTAAGCAGGTTAATAGTAACATTTGATGTCCAGTCCTTTTGTGCTCAGCTATTTAAATGTTCTAAGAAGTTTGTAGTCAGAGGCTGAACTTCAGGGTTTTAGTGAAGTCCTGGCTGGAACAGTCTGTGGGGCTGAACCATCTTAGTTAGCCATTTTGAGTTGTTGTAGTTGTAGATTTTTGAGGAAACAGCTATTGAGGAAGTCTGCAAGGCTGGAACATCTGGGCTACTTGTCTTCTTTGGTGTCTGGTCCCTTTTCTTCAGAGTTTTCCATTGTCCAGTTGTCCCTGGACTCCTTAGATTAGCCCCACAGTTACTTTTGGACTTCCTAGTCTGTCCTGTTGGTAGCTGATGTTCATTCTCCCTATATTAAGTGGTAAGTTTTCATTTCCATATTGGAAAGAACTTGGAGATGTTCATAGTCCTCTGATCAGAATCTTTCTACTTAGGCTCACTTAAGAACAGCAAGCTTTGGAGGGTCAATTAAGATTTACAGAACCATTGCTTCCTCAATGCAAGCTAATTTTGGTTTCAAATACATCCTCTCAGGGGCAGCTGTTAGTCATTTAGCTGAATGAACAGTCTAGAAACACAGAAGAACCCGCCACTGGGTGGCAGCAAGAATTTGATAAATAACACTGCGTGAGTATAATAATTTCTTACTACCTCTGTCTGTTTGCTTAGCACATCAAAGGACAACTTTATTGTCAATAAAGCATCTTTTGATAGATAATACTAGTGGAATTTATTGGTATTATGGAACCAGGATACACAGTTTTGAGGAAACAAACATTAGAAGCAATAAAATTTACAACTCAACCCTCTGTGAATACAATATAAATGTTAATAGTATTCCAGATAACTTCAGAGCTGAACATAGATTAATTCATAGCTTTTAAAGATTTCCATTACTTTATAATTTTGCTCACAAAATTCATGCATATTCAGAGAAGAAATACTGAAGAATCCAGACCAAACAGAGTAAAGCTAAAGATCTCTAAATTTAGATTAAAAAAACAATCATTTTTCACCATAGATAATGTCATATTTACCATGCAATTATTGAAGTTAGCTTGACATAACTTTTTAAAAGTTTAATGAATTGCAAATTCTATCCTCTTACCATGAAATATTATTTCATAATTTTATTTAATGACTGTATATTTCCTTTTGTAGCTAGATCAATTGAAATAACTAATTCACTTTGTCAATATTTCAAATGCTCACTCTTACAGAAAAATGTTAGTTTTGAAGGGAATGTAGCTGCTGGTGATGTTTACTCTTCCAATTTTAAGTGGTAAATTCATATTTCTGTGTTGGAGTGATTCTGGACCTATGCCTTCATACCTTTCTGCTGGCCACCTTCTGCTTAGTATCCTTTTCAGCAGCCCCATGTCTCACCCTGAAGCCCAGGATTCTCAGTCTTAAGAAGCCAGCTGTTCTATTTCAAAAGCCTGAAGTTTTAGAGTCACTATTATGCTGAATATCATTATACAGTCAGAGAACCTCAGAGGTCATGATAAGAAGGAATGAATACACAAATTGTGGGAAAAAAACAGACCCATACACTGAAGTTGTCTCAGTTTCTTTTAATAAATGATGATGTACCTTGAAGCTAGGGTCATGTCAAAGGGATACTGGCATTTATCAATAATTCATTTCTAAGTTTTGGAATTGATTATTTTTAACTAGCATTTTCATATACACTTTCACTGTACTGCTCTTTATCTCTAGTCCCCTCCCCTGCCCCTTCCCACTGGTTGTTCGTTGGTCCCTTCCTTGACTTAACACCTGCCTTCTACTTCATGTCACAGGGATTCTACTTTGCTCTTTATTTTCTTCTTATTTAACCCTAAAATCTTTTCCCTTTCTTGTGATACTATTATTAGTTCCATAATCCCATAACCCCATATATGTGTGTGTTTTAAAAAAATACATGAAGTATGCATATTTCTAAATCTCAATGATTTTGCTTAATACAATTCTCTTGAATTCCATCTAATTCCCTGAAAATACCATGACTTCATTTTTTTGACAACTAAATAAAATTCACTGTACATGAGAACCATATTTTCTTTCTTTTATTTTAAGGGTTTATTTGCTTTATTTTATGTGTATATGTATGCCTGAATGTATAAATGGTCACTCCATGCATGCCAGGGCTAGCAGAGCCAGAAGACGGCATCAGTTTTTTGGAAGTGGAGCAAAATCATTAGAATACTTTTGGTAATAGAGCCATTTTCACAATATTGATTATGCCAAGCCACAAGTGTAGACATTTTCTTCATCATCTGCAGTCTCTTCCATTTCTTTAGTGCCTTAAAGTGTTCACCTTAGAGGTTTTTTCCAACTTGGTTACATTTATTTCAAAACATGTTATGTTTTGAAACTTTTATAAATGGATCTTTTTCTAATTTCATTTTTTTGCAGTTATATATCACATTTATATACAGGGAAGCTACTGACTTTTGTGAGTCGACTTTGTGTCCTGGTATTCTGCTGAAAACATCAGCTCTAAATTCTCTGGTGAAATCTTTGGGGTTTTGAGGTATAGGATAATTTCATGTGGAAACATGGATAATTTGATTTCTCCTTTTCCCATTTGGAATCCCCCCTTTTTTTCTTTCTCTTGTTTTATGGCTTTGGTTGAGATTTCAAGCACTGTATTGAACAAGAGTAGGGACAGAAGGCATCCTTGAGCAGTTCTAGATTTTAAAGCAAGTGTTCTCCCTTTTTCTATTTTGTAGTATATTGGATATATAGTATTATTTTATTCATCAGGAGGGTATATCAAACTTTGTCAAGTACTCTTTTTGTACCTACTAAGATGATATGATGTCTCTCTTTAAAGCTTTCTATATGTTGTATTACATTTTTTTCTTTCTGTATGTTGAAACTGCCTTGCATATTCGAATTGTAAATAATTCATTAATGAGTATGATCTTCCTGTTGTCTCAAGTAAGTATTTGGAAATATTTTGCTGAGACGTTTTGTGTTTCAACATATTGGTCTGTACTTTTATGTTTTTGCTGATTTTTTTTCTTCCAGTTTTGATGTGAGGACAATACTGTTTCTTCTAAATGCTTCTAGGATTTGGATATCTACTTCTTACTTTAGGTTTGGGAATATTTCTAGTATAATTTGATTAACTAAATTTCCTTTGCATTTAGATTTTATCTCACCATTCTTCTATTTTATGGATAACTACATTTAGTCTTTGAAATACTCCACAGTTTGGAAGTTTGGAACATGCTTACTGATATTTTGCTGTTTCTATATATACCTGAACACATTATTTGGTCCTTGAATTTGTTTTTCTGATTGATCTTCTCTGTTGCTGATGATATTATTTGTTTTATCGAATCTTTCATTTCTGATTTGTGTGTGTGTGTGTGTGTGTGTGTGTGTGTGTGTGTGTGTGTGTGCTCTTTTGCAATTTCCTTGTTGAATTTTTACTTCAGGATTTAATGTTTTGGTTCCAAATTGCTGAAACCATCTATGTTGCCAACTTTTTGTCTTAGGTTCTGAATTGATTTCCTTACTTCATCTGCCTGCTTTTTTAGGTGGTCATTGATCTTTTAAAAGTAGGTCTCTGCAATCTTTATCTGGCTTTCATCTATCTCAGTGTCTTCTGTTTCTAGAACTCAGGAGCCCTGAGCCTGTGGGATGTTGCACTGGCTTGTCTCACACTATTTATATTTCTTTTCTGCATCTTGTGCATCTTCTGGGAAAAATGTGTCCTCTATTTTTAATCTGCCCCCCTTCACTACACTTTTTGTTTGTTTTCCTTCTGTGGATCCTCTGGGTGAGATCTGTTTAGAGCACTTGCCACACACTGTTGCTGTCCTGGACCACACTCCCATACCTGTATTGCTGTGAAGAACTGAAATTCCTCTAAAAGATCAAGCTAAAATGAACCTTTACATTGTTAAGTACTGGGCATTTTGTCACAATGAGGAAAAAAATATATAATCCACATGACAGGAAGCATACTGAGATCTAGGGCATTTCCTTTGCTTTAGCCTCTGTTCAGCATTTGTCTCCATTATTATCCATTGAAATTATTCCTGTACCTTCAAACCATAAGCATCTGTGGTGATTTAAATGAGAAGTATGCCCCCTAGGCTCAGATATTTGAACATTTGGTCCTCAGTTGATGGCCTTGTTTGGGAAGGTTTAGGATGTACAGCCTTGCTAGATAGAGTAGGTGAGCCTTGACAGTTCATGGTTCCACCTTACTTCCAATTCACTCCTAAGAACCCTGGGCACTCTTTCATTGGTTTCCATACCCTCTCTGTGTCAGAGCTACACCTGGATCCTATCTTTCACTACCAGTCCAACCATGACAGGCTCACTTTCTGACTCACCGTCTGGTTCCCTAATTGCTCAATGCCCCATCTACCAATGACAATTGGGTAAGTCAACCCTGCCATTGGTGTATACTGACCCCTGAGTCTGAGTGTCTGGCATTCTTCTGGTACTCTTGAAGGCTGACAAACCTCCTTTCTACTTACTTCAACCGATGGTGCCCTCCCCATCACCACCTTCATCATCCTAATTTGGCCGGTTTCTGAGGCAGAAAAGAAGATCATGGGAAGAAGAAGCCAGGAGTAGGAAGGAGGAGACACACCATAGGTCAGAGAGGTAAGAACATCATGCCACGTGGCCTGGAACATTGGCATATCATGGAGAATATTATCCCAGGGGACATATGCATATATTGGGGTCTTATTTGGGAAATAGTGTTAAAATGATTAGTGCTAAAATGACTAGCATAAGATGGGCTAAGATTTCACAATCCAGGCTAAAGGTTGTTAAAATCCATCAGGTGTCTGTGTGTTTATTTATAATGGTGGGTTAAGGATTAACACCTCTGACTAATTTACTATAATATAAATACTGGAAATAATTTAAAAATAATTTTCTACATATGGTACCAAACTTATAGCAATTAGAATCCATGCTTATAGGATGAGAAGGCCCAGGTAAAAAGCAGTTTTTTAGCCAAAGAGTGCAGAATCAAACCCAAATGTATTTCAAAGGTAACATGAGCTGCTGCTGCTTTGCAGCAAAGACAGAGAGCTAAAGCTGTTCCTATGTACAGCCTTCTAGAAAAGCTAGAGAGCAAAATTAACCACCTAGATTAAAAAAGGAGGAATTCACTATGTCTCAATACATTTGGATTCCATTTGAGTTTGTTTCTCTTGGCATATAAATGATTTTTACACTGACAATTGTGGTTCTGTGTGTCCTTTTTGAGAAATATTGGACTAGGATTGGTTTAGAGAATAGGGAACTTAAAGATGGAATGCAAAGTTACCTTCAAAGATGATGGGGAAAGAAGGAAGACTCTTTCCTATAGATAAGACAAAATTGATGGCAGCTGGAGCTCAGAGCTCCCTGGCTACTAGTTGTTTCTCAGCCATTTCTGGTATTGGCCCCCCAATACAATGCAGTCAAAACTAGATTCCAGAGAATGAACAACAGAGCTTTAATTGCAGCATGGAATGGGACAGCTAGACTGGGGCTTTTGGAATGTTCTTGTTTCTTTGCTTGATTTTTGGTTAGATATCTTGGATTTTCCTTATAGTGAGAGGTAGAAAAGATTTTTTTTTATGGTTTGGCATTGTAAAAACATGGGAGAATTTTGAGGATTTCAGGCAGATTTGGGTTCAAATGAAATATCTGAGCAGGGCAATGGTAGCACACACCCTTAATCCTAGCACACTGGAGGCAGAGACAATCAGATCTCTTGAATTCTAGAAGAGCTTGGTCTAAACAATGAAATCAGGGTGGTACTCCTCCTGATAAGATAAGGCTGCTTGCTAAAGACAGTTTAGAACTGAAAAATGGCACATTTTTTCCTTGAAGGTACTATGAAAGTTTTTCATTAGTAATAAATAGTCATGTCCTTACTGATCTAATGAATAAATACATAATCTTAAATTTATATAAAGAGAAAGGGATAACAAACCAGTCTGATTAGGTGTGGAGCTCCCACAGGAGAACTGGTGGCAACAGGCATTTTGCTCTAAAAGAAATAAATTCTGTTAGTTAATGTAAAGACCCAGAGTTGTGCTGGAGAGGAATACACAAGCTACATGTCTCCACCACCAGCAGTTAACAAAGGCTAACATAAAATAGCATATTATGCTACTTTTAATCCAATCTCCTCAAGAAAGGGATTCCTGTGGGAGAATTGGAACTCAGACTAATACAAAATGGTTTAATTAATATAATTTTAATAAAGGTAATTCAATTAATTAAATTCATACTGTGATCCCAAAACGTGGAAGATAAGGACAAAAACAGGTTCCTTGTGAGTTCTGTTCTACCTGAGACCCCAAGGACCATCCAGGAGCCAATTCTGATGTAAAGGTATGAGGGTTATTTATTCAAGCTCAGAGCTTGGATTCTCAAGGCTCATCCAGGTAGTGGTTCCAGATGAGAGCCCTGAGCCCAGAAATCACAGGGTTTATATGCAGACTTAGACAAAGAAACAGGTTTTTAATCATATGATTGGATGACATTTAGATAACTAGTCATGTTCATTTCTGATTGACTCGTCATTATTGAGTAACTAGTTTTGATCAGTTTGACCACCAGAAAGTTTGTTTAGACTTTTTGGGTGCTTTCTAAGAGTGAGCTGTCTGGTGATGATGAGGGAACACCCCTGGAATGCAAGGTCAGGTTCAATTTGTTGTTGTTCTGGAACTGGAGGTCAAATTTAATATAAAATGGAATATTTTTTCAATATGGATTTAGTCAGGCTCTACAGTTCAAGGCCAATCTATCTACAGAGCTCTACAGAGCAAATCAAAACAGCCCGACTACAAATAGGATCCCTGTCTCAGTAGGGATAGATATATCCACAGAGAATTTAAATCTCCAAGGAAAGGAGAAAAGGAAAGAAAAAAAATATAAATGCATGCATTTGATCCCAAAATGTGGGAGACAAAGATCTCTGTCTCTTTATCTGTTAGCCTTATTTTTGTATCAATATACAAAATTCTATACCAATGAATCAAAAATTAACCATATTTTTATATCAATATACAAAAAACTACTTTGAGAATAGCAATAGCTCTAAGTTGTAGAGGAGATTCAAAAATCTACCCTTATATCTTATCATTTCTATATTATATAGCCATATTCCCCTTCTTTTTTCTTTTCAAGTCTTCTTTTCATGTCTTAACTTTTCAAGTTAAGAGATAAGTTTCTTGTGACTTTGAGGCCAGCCTAATCTATAAACAGCCAGAATTACACAGAATAAACCTGTCTCAATCAAGTAATAGATTTATGTCAACTGTAGAGAATACTTAGACTCCATACAGTCTTATGATGAATTTTCAACTTAAAAATGATTATAGCTGTATATATGTAATAATAATTAAGATGGCAATAATAAAGATGGTTTTATTTATCTCTTTTATGGAAAATCAAAACATAGCAGACCTATGAACTGCTAAATTTAATAAATTTATAGCTATAATTACTTCAAAATGGAACAAAAGCCATTTTGGGAGAGAAGCTTTTTTTTTTTTTTTTTTTTTTGGTAATGTCAACAGGAAAGAAAAGCTAAGTCTTCCATCCAAGCTGGTAGAGATCAGATTTGACTGGAAAGGCCTCCTAATGATCTTGGCTACAAACAAAAGAACAAACAGATAAGTAGTATTTGCTGATTCCACTCCACAGGAACAGGTCAGACTGGCTAAGTCATATATATATATATCCAATAAAAAGATTGTTGGCTACATAAATCCACATGACTTACTGTTACATGCCATCCTTTCATATGACAGAATGGAGACTTACAAATGTCTTTCTTCTGCTCAAACAAAGAGCAGAGAATCTTTCTTAACTGATCTGTGCATCCTTCATTTTAGTAATTACAGAACTATATATTATTTGTGAAAGTTCATATGCTTACAGAGCAAAAGGACAAGACACCAATAAATAAAATGGAGATGGCCTCAACAAGATTCATTCTCCAGGATACTGAAACACTGAGATATATTTATTTCAGCATCCTGCTTTATCCAATCCCAGATGACCTAAATTCGCCCAGTCATAAACTGCTCCATCAAGGCCCACATCCTGAATGGCTTCACAGAAATCTATTGATCCCAATTGACCTTTCAGACTGTCCCACACAGGATCTCATTTGGGTCTACATTTTCAATATTTGAGAAACTGAACAACAAATGTTACTATTAACTGGTTTAACTATTTTTCCATTTTATTTGGGCCCCCAAACAGGTTTCCTGTGGTACAAATTAGCAGGAAGCAATTTCAAGAGAGCAATGCCCCAAGGTGGGGTGGGTGATTCTTTGGTCATTTGATGGGTTAGAGATGTCATTTAGGGGGATTGGTTACAAATTGTTAAATGGTATTGTTAAGCAAGGTATAGGAGGTTAGACTAAGAGATTTCTCTCTTTATTTTTCTTTTCTCTATCCTTCTTTTTCTCTTATATAGGGGGAAAATAATGAAAAGAAAAAAGAGGGGAATATGGGTAAATGAAAACTGCAAATTAATTATTTAATGTAGTTATTAGTAAGTATAAACTGTAATATTAGGCCGGCAGAGTAGCTGGCAGAGTAGCTGGCAGCTTGGCAGAGGAGCAGGCAGCCTGGCCTGAGTGCCTTAACCGGTTGCCTAACTTATCCTGGAGAAAGAGCCCCGGGACCAAAGGTGGCCTACACCACTTATAACTTAAACTCTGTTAATTAATATAAGTTGTTATATTAGGCTGGTAGAATTACCGGTGGCTTGGCAGGAGATTCGCCAGGGCTCAAGGGGAGTCTGGGAATCCAACAGCCCAGGACTGCTTGGACTGAGGGGCTATAAGCCGCCACAGTCTTTTCCCCAATAATTAAATACACCAAGACCTTTTAATATTTTAACACTTAGCCCTTAGCTGGAAGAGAGGTAGGGGGAAATATAAATATTTTTTCTACAATTACATCATCTCTAAGGAAAATAACCTAGACAATGAGACAGCCAGAGTCTCAGACTTTGGCGGCCAGAATCTATCTCAATCACCACAGAACAACCTCCCCTTAAAACTCACATCTTTGCCATCATCTCTTTTTTGGCTTATTTATTACTTCAAGTTACATCTCCATTACAGTGACCCACTTCCATCCCTCCCAGTTCCACCCTCCCAGTCTCTACTCCTTCTCCCACCCATCCCATTCCTCCAGTGTGGAGTGTCCCAATATATTAGTGCCTCTCAGATCAACAGTCATATGAGGACTAAGAGCTTCCCCTTTCACTGGGGTCTATATGGTAGCACCCCCTAGGGCAAATCTTCCCATTAATAGGTAACAAAATCTATTTTCCTGATTCTTTGGTGTGTTGGTTGTAGGATAGTTATCCTCTACTATATGGTTAAAATCCAATTATACTGAGTAGATGCCCTGTGTATCTTTCGAGTCTAGGTTAGCTCACTCAGGATGAGCTTTTTCCTACTTCCATCCATTTGGCTGTGAATTGCATAATTTCCTTGTTTCTCATAGCTGAGTAGTATTACATTGTGTAAATGTACCACATTTTTTTATCCATTCTTCAGTTGAGAGACATCTGGGTTGTTTCCAGTTTCTAGCTATTACAAATAAATAAGGCTGCTATAAACATAGATGAGGATATGTCCCTGTGGTTTGGTGAGGAATCGTTTGGGTAGATACCCAGAAGTGGTATGACTGGGTCTTGAGATAGGGCTATTCCAAGTTTTTTAAGATATCGCCAGACTGATTTCCATAGTGGTTGTACAAGTTTGCACTCTCACCAGCAATGGAGGAGAGTTTTCCTTTCTTCACAACCTCGCCAGCATGTGCTGTCATTTGAGTTTTTAATCTTAGCCATTCTGACAGGTGTGAGATGGAATCTGAGTCTGCTTGAGTTGCATTTCTCTGATGATTAAGGATGTTAAGCATTTCCTCAAATGTCTCACTACCATTAGAGAGATTCCACCTTTGCGAATTCTCAGTTTAGTTCTGCTTTCCATTTTTTAATTGGATTATTTGGTTTCTTGGTGTTTAATTTCTTGAGTTCTTTATAAATTGTGGATATTAGCCCTCTGTCAGAAGGGGGGTTGGTAAGGATATTTTCTCAATCTTTAGGTTGCTATTTTGTTTGAATGACAGTGTCACTTGCCTTACAAAAGCTTGTCAGTATCATGAGGTCCCATTTATTGATTGTTGGTCTTAGAGCCTGAGATATTGGTGTTCTGTTCAGGAAGTTGTCAATTGTGCCAAGTAGTTTGAGGTTTTTTCCCCCACTTTCTCTTCTATTACATTTATTGTGTTAGGCTTTATGTTGAAGTCTTTGACCCACTTGGACTTAAGTTTTCTGCAAGGTGATAAGTATGGGTCTAATTTCATTCTTTTACATGTCGACATCCAATTAGACCAGCACCATTTGTTGAAGATGCTGTCCTTTTTCTATTGTACAGTTTTGACTTCTTTGCCAAAAATTAAGTGACCATAGGTGTGTGGGTTCATTTCTGGGTCTTCAATTTGATTTCATTGATCCCCTGGTCTCTTCCTATACCAATACCATGTTGTTTTTATTACTATTGCTCTGTAGTGTAGCTTGAAATCTGGGATACTGATACCTACAGATTTTTTTTTTTTTGGTACAGGATTGATTTAGCTATTCTGTTTTTTTATTCCATATGAAGCTGAAAATTGTTTTTTCCAGGTGTGTAAATAATTGTGTTGGTGCATTGATAGAAATTGCATTGAATCTGTATATTGCTTTTGGTAGCATGGCCATTTTCATTATGTTGATCCTACCTATCAATGAGCATGGTAGATCTTTCCATCTTCTGATGTCCTCTTCAATTTCTTTCTTCACAGACTTGAAGTTCTTGTCATAAAGGTCTTTCAATTGCTTGGTTAGAGTTACCCACAGGTATTTTATTTTGTTTGTGGCTATTGTGAAGAGTGTTGTTTCCCTAATTTCTTTCTCAACCCATTTATTTGTTGTATAAATAATTTATGTTTTGAATTAATTTTGGATCCAGCCATCTTGTTGAAGTTGTTTGTCAGTTGTAGAAGTTCTCTGGTGGAATTTTTGGGGTCACTTATGTATGCTGTCATATCATGTGGAAACAGGGATAATTTGGCTGTTCATTTCCAATTTGTATCCCCTTGATCTCCTTTAGTTGTCTTATTGCTGTAGCAAGAACTTCAAGTACTATGTTGAAGAGATATGAGGAAAGTGGGAATTCTTGCCTTGTCCCTGAATTTAGAAGAAATACTTCAAGTTTCTCTCCATTTAATTTGATGCTGGTTACTGACTTGCTGTATATCGTCTTTATTATTTCTACATATGGTCCTTGTATGGCCCTTCTCTCCAGGACTTTTAGCATGAAGGGGTGTTGGATTTTGTCAAATGATTTTTCAGCATGTAGTGAGATGATCATGTGGTTTTTTTCTTTCAGATTGTGTATATGGTGAATTACAGTGATGGATTTTCTTATGTTGAACTGTCCTTGCATTTCTGGGATGAAGCCTACTTGATCATGCTGTATGATACTTTTGATGTGTTCTTGGATTCGGTTTGCTAGTATTTTATTAAGTATTTTTGCATCTATGTTCATGCGGGAAATTGGTCTGAAGTTCTCTTTCTTTGTTGGGTCTTTGTGTGGTTTAGGTTCAGCGTGACTGTGGCCTCATAGAATGAGTTTGGCAATGTTCCTTCTGTCTCTATGTTGTGGAAGAGTTTGAAGAGTATTGGTGTTAGCTCTTCTTTGAAGGTCCGGTAGAATTCTGTGCTGAAACCATATGGCCCGGGCCTTTTTTAGTTGGGAGATTTTTAATGACTCCTTCTATTTCCTTAGGGGTTATAGGGCTCTTAATTTTGTTACCCTGATCTTGATTTAACTTTGGTAGGTGGAATCTATCAAGAAAAATGGTCCATTTTGCTTAAGCTTACAAATTTGTTGGAGTTCAGATTTTTAAAGTAGGACCTAAAGATTCTCTGGATTTCCTTAATGTTTGTGGTTATTTCTCCCTTTTCTTTTCTGATTTTGTTGATTTGGGTTTTTTCCCCTCTGCCTTTTAGTTAATTTGGCTAAGGGTTTGTCTATTTTGTTGATTTTCTTGAAGAACCAACTCAACTCTTGCTTTCATTGATTCTTTGTATAATTCTTTTTGTTTCTAAGTTGTTGATTTCAGCCCTAAGTTTGATGATTTCCTGCCTTCTGCTCCTCTTGGGAGTGTTTGCTTCTTTTTTTCCCAATTCACCCAGTTTAGCTGTTAATTCGCTAATATGACCTGTCACAATTTTCTTTTTGAAGGCACTTAGTGCTATGAACTTTCCTCGTAGTACTGCTTTCATTGTGTGCCATAGGTTTGGGTATGTTGTGCCTTCATTTTCGTTGGATTTTAAGAAGGCTTTCATTTCCTTCTTTATTTCTTCCCTGACCGAGTAGTCATCCAGAAGAGAGTTGTTCAGTTTCCATGAGTGTGTAGGCTTTCTGTTATTGTTGAAGTCCAGCTGTATTCCATAGTGGTCTGATAAGATACAAGGGGTTATTTCAATTTTCTTGCATGTGTTAAAGCTAGTTTTGTGTCTGACTATATGGTCGATTTTGGAGGAGGTTCTGTACGGTGCTGAAAAGAAGGTATATTTGTTTGTGTTTGGGTGAAATGTTCTTTAGATATCTGTTAGGTCCATTTGGTTCATGACCTCTGTTAGGTTCATTATTTCTGTTTGTTTGTTTTTTTCTTGATAATTTGTCCATTGTTGTGAGTGGGGTGTTGAAGTCTCCCACTACTAATGTGTGAAGATCAATGTAAGGTTTAAGCTTTAGAAGATTTTTTTGTTTTTGTTTTTTATTTGTTTGGTTTTTTACAATTGTGGGTACCCTTGTATTTGGGGCATAGATATTCAGTATTGAGATGTTATCTTGATGAATTTTTCTTTAACAAGTATGTGGTACTCTTCCCTATCTTTTTTGATTAACTTCAGTTGAAAGTCTATTTTATTTGATATTAGGATGGCTACTCCAGCTTGCTTCCTGGGCCCATTTGCTTGGAAAACCTTTTCCCATCTCTTTACTCTGATGTAGTGTCTATCTTTGTTAGTGAGATGCATTTATTGTATTCAGCAAAATGATGGGTCTTGTATAGGGATCCATTCTGTAAGCCTATGTCTTTTTAGTGGGGAGTTCAGTACATTGATGTTGATGGATATTAATGATCATAGGTTGTTATTTCCTGTTATTTTGATGTAGGTGGTGGTTGTTTCTTTTGGTTTAGCAGCAGTGGAGTTTTTAGCTTCCTCTGTTTTCTTGGGTGTAGATATCTTCTCTGGGTTGGAATTTTCCTTCTAGGATCTTCTGTGGGCCTTGGATTTGTGGGTAGATAATGTTTAAACTTGGTTTTATCATGGAGTATCTTTTTTTCTCCATCTATGTTGATAGAGAATTTTGCTGAGCATAGTAGTCTGGCTGGGTGCCTATGTTCTCTTAGGGCCTGTAGGATATCTTCCCAGGCCCCTCTGGCTTTTAAAGTTTCTGAGGAGAAGTCAGGTGTAATTGTGATGGTTCTGCTATTATACGTTACTTGACATTTTTCTCTTACAGCTTTTAATTTTTTTTTTTGGTTCTGTACATTTCAAGTTTCAATTATTATGTGGTGAGAGGAATTTCTTTTCTGATCTAATCTGTTTGGTGTTCTGTATGCGTCTTGGAATTTTATCAGCATCTCTTTCTTCAGGTTTAGGAAGTTTTCTTCTATGATTTTGTTGAAGATGTTTCCTGGATCTTGGATTCGGGAGTCTTCTCTTTCCTGTATGCCTATAATTCTTAGGTTCCATCTTTTCATTGAGTCCTTGATTTCTTGGATATTGTGAGTGAGAACTTTTTAGATTTCTCATTCTCTTTGGTTGTTGTAATGATTTCTTCAATCAAAATTTCACGCCTGAGATTCTGTCTTCCATCTCTGTATCCTATTTTTGATAATTATGTCTATAGTTCCTATTCTCTTCTTTTGATTTTCCACCTCCAGGATTGTCTCTGCTTGTGTTTTCTTTATTGCTTCCACCTCCAATTTCAAGTCTTGAACAATTTTATTCCTTTTAATTGTTTCCTGCTCCAATTTCCTTGTCTTTGTCTGCAAATCTTTCAAATCTTTCATTGCCTTGTCTCTTTCCCATTCATGTTGGGCTGTGCTGGTTTGAAGGTATCCAATGGTATTCCCTAGTGCTTTTGTTTATAATATTGATTCTTTAAATTCTTTCAGAGATTTAATTTCTTCTTGTAAGGACTCTATCACTGGATCCCACAGTTACCAGCCAGATGCTGCCATACTGAATATCCCAGGGAGAATCACCCTTTGTCTTACCTTAGTGGCTCTGCTGGTATTCTCCTGGGTGTCCAAACAACTTCACAGATGCTGCAGGTACAGGAAACTGAGGAGGTCCCAGGTTTGAAGGTTGAAACTGCCAGTTTGCATCCTGAAAATATCCGATATGCCGTCTCTTCTGCTGTGGCAGGGAGTGAAGTCTTCTGGCAGGAAGCACTCCATGTCCCGTGTACAGTTTCTGATCCTCCACTGTCTATATTTCCAGTACTAAGTTCTTTTTTTGTCCCTGGCTTTTCTGGGCAAACCCAGATAGGTTTGTGCCTCACAAACAGCCATTCAGCAGGAGTATATCTCTGCAGTTGTCGAATCGGTCTTCCTGATAATCAGAATGTGTCTGACTTGATCGCCACCATCTTTCCCCCCAGCTGCTATCGTCTCTTGATACTCAAAAAATTCTATCCTATCTATGCCATCTCTTTCATCCTAATAGTCAGGCTTTGTTTTACTTTGTTAACACCCATCTACAGCCCACCCCTAAAGATTTGTCTTTCTTAAAAGCCATCAATCACTACTTCTTGCAAAATCTGTCAAATGTCTAACCCCAACTCCAATTACTTTAGCTCCCCTTTTCCTATTCACCAGGCTAAGGAATCTCTCCCAGGAACTGACTGGCAACTTGACTTTACCCATATCCCCACTATCAAATGAAACAGGTACCTACTTGTCTTTGTGGACATCATCTCAGGGTATATGAAGGCATTCTTCACCACTAACAAAAAGGTACAGTCTCTGAGCTCCTCCTCCTTCCAAATATTATCTTTGCTTAGGACTCCCTACCTCCCTCCAATCAAATAATGGCCTTGAATTCACCTCCCATATATCCCATGCCTTATCCAAAACACTTAACATCCCTTTGTATTTCTATATCTCATATTATCTCTAGTCCACAGGAAAAGTTTAACAAGGAACCACTCTCAAAAACAGCATTATTAAACTCTCACAAGAGTTTTACCTTAACTGGGAGAAACTCTTGCCATTAACTTTTCTCAGGTTAAGGCCAACCCCAAAGAGCATCTTTTTATCTCTCCTTATGAACTCATATACAGATTACAGGTCATGAACCTAGGCCTTTCACCCCAAACATCACCTCTCCCTGCCCACTTACTTAATCCCTTGTATCATCTTTGTTTCCTGCTATGGAGCTTTACAGAACGCCACCTACCCCAACCACAAATTGATTCCTGTTAGCACTGGAAATTTAGTTCTCTTCTGCACTGCAAACCAACACTCTTTACCCCTTTTCCCTAAATGGAAGGGCCCCTTCAGAGTGGTCCTGACCTACCTACCACCCATAAAGCTCTGTCAGTTCCCCCACCGAAATCCTCTATCGTATCTTAAACCCTTTAAAGTACCTCCCAAGCAGGAGCCTCTATTCTACTCAATCACAATGAGACCTCTCCTCCTCAAACTCAAGAAGATCGCCATTTACCTCTCATCTCCAGAGAAATTCAACATAAGCAGCCACTCATCTCTCCTATTTTCTCTCCTTTTCCTCATTCTTCCTGCTTTCTTGCAAATGTCCCAGAAATTAACCTCCCTGGTTTCATTTCTGTTATACCATGCCCCTCAAGACCAATTCTTGCCTTCTATCCTTCCTGAGTTACACCTCCTATTTCAGACCCTAACCTCTATCCACAAACTTTTATGATGTCTTTGTTTATCAGTTTATCCAAGACCTCCAACAGGCTTACTATCATTTCATTCGAAGTCAGATAGACTCTCTCATGACTATTGCCATACAAAACCAGAATGGACTAGATCTCACACTCAAAAGGGAAGACTTTGCTTATTCCTCCAATAAGACTGCTGTTTAAATCAATAGACCTTCCACAGGCCCCTGTGGGAAAGAATGCTCCCATTCCTACCCTTACTTATTGCCTCTTGCCTACCAACATTTTCCCACCAAAACAGAGATCCACAGTTCCTAGATTACTTCAATTCCAGAAGGTGAGAACCAACCTTACTCCAATTACATCCAACATTCCTAAAGAGCAGGAAGTAGTACAATGAGTGCACAGTGTCCTGTCCCATCCCCACCAGCCTTAATTTTAACCTTCTTCTAATTGATAAACAAAAAAGAGAGGATTAATTGCCAAATGGGAAGTTACTAAGGCCTTGAACTTTGCTTAACTCCAGAACTAGTTTTCACGGAGTGTGTGCTCCCCCACCAAGATCCCTGCCCCCAAACCTTGATGACTTAACCACAGCTGCTGTACTTTTCCATCTCCATGATATACATGCTCCTGCTCACCTTATATAAACCTCATCCCAGCTACACTTGTTGCTGTCTTTGTTTCCCACACAGAGGCAGCTATTTTATGTCTTGGCTTGATAAATCTCTAGGATGAGACCTTGCCTTGTGGTGTGACTCTGTGGTCAGTCTTGTACTCCTGACTATTTGAGGCACCCTATCATGCTCTGTGTCATTCTTGCAGGTAAAAATATAATGGGTCAGCCTTCTTCCCTGTCACTGTGCTTGCTGCTTGCTGCGATGCCTCCCCACCACGATGTACTCTTATCCTTTAAGAATCATATGCCAAAATAAATTATTTTTGTCCTTAAGTTCCCTTGGTCATGGTGTTTTATCACAGCAACATAAAAGTAGTGAATATATAATTCTAGGTTTATCACAACAGACCAAGTGGGTGCAACAAATGGAAATTACATTTTCATAGTTCTAGAGGGTTGCCACTCAAGTGCTAGATTTCAGAGTCTCTAATGAAGCATCTCCTTACTAGTAAATGAAGATCTTCTCCATGCATCCTGGTATGATTAGTCCTTCCTGCTCACATAGAGAAACAGAGGTGCATCCCCTTCTCTTCCTATCAGGTTTACAGTTCTACTTCATTAATCCAGTCCTTAATATTTAGCAAATGTTCATGACCTGGTATAGGTTTACATGCCAGATACAGTCACACTGTGGGGTAGGGGTGGAAACAATTCAGTTCGAAGAATCTTCTCAGTAAGCTCTGCCTTGAGAACTTTCTATACATGCTGGTATAAGACTTCCTGGGCCCTTATTGTACTTTTTTCCCCTCTCTAGCACTTAACACTTTCAAAAATATTATCGACGTTCTGTATTTAATAAAACATTCATTGTTTTGCTCTTCTTTGGTAAAATTAAACTTACTGTTTGGTGGGGGTAATCTGTTATGTATTCTAAATGTTAATTAATCTGCTCCTGGAGGCCTGCTTGCTGTAAGATGCCATACACACATACACCAAGTACACCAAGTGATCCTGTGTTACCTTGCTTGCTAACCATTGTCTCTGATTGGCTTTCATAAAATGCTGAGGCCTGTGATTGGGACAGAAAGAGAAGTAGGTGGGGCTTTTGAGGAGAGGAGAGAGAAGGGAGGAGCAGGAGAAAAAGAAGGAAACATGCCATGTGTTAGTTGAAAGATCATATTTCCATGTGGCCTAGAACATCAGCATAGCATGGGGAATAAGAGTCCAGGGGGCGGTTGTATATATTGGGGTTTTATTTGGGGAATAGAATTAAAAGGTAGCTTAGATGGGTTAAGATTGCACTATCCAGGCTTAGGCTTGTTAAAAATCCATCAGGTGTCTGTGTGTGTTTATTTTTTTTTAGCTATCCTGGACTCAATTTATCGACCAGTCTGGCCTTGAGCTCACAGAGATTCACCTGCCTCTGGCTCCAAAATGGTGGAATTGAAGGCACGATACCCATTGTTCAGGATTAACTCTGCTACTTTAGTAATCATTGATAAATAACATTAAACCTTCATCTATAATTGTTTTTTATTGTTCATTTTGGTATTTGTGTCATTTTTTGATAGAGACTGATACTTAAGAAGACATAGTATCAACATTTTCTGTGTAGTAAAGCTGTGTTGCACCTGATGGAAGCTGCATGAGATAGCAAAAAGATGAGATTCCATGTCTGTTCCTGGGTTCTTTCAGTCCACTGACATTTATGTGCCACTGTAATTAAATGATTGATCTCTAAGACAATAAAATATGACTCAGGGATGATCAAAGAGAGAAGAGAGGTCTCTATTATGCACAATGCAGGAAGACATTTGCTTTCCATGGAAACCTCATCAAATTTGCATAAATCTATTTGTTGAACTACAAATCAGGAAATCAGAGTTTCCATTATTAAAATTATTGCTGGGCTGGAGAGATGGCTCAGCCGTTAAAGGCTAGGCTCCCAACCAAAAAATAAAATTATTGTACATTCTTGGCAATATTTATACAAGCCAATGCAAATCAGGAGAAAAGAATAAATCTTTGTATTGAAATGTATTTTAAACATCCATCATTACAGGTTTGAGGTAAACACCACCAATCCATATGACAGCAGTTTGATACAAAACTATGCTAAGAATGACTACTTATCCAGTCCTGTCTTTCCTTTCTGATATATTGGTTTGATATGCATTTCAAAAAATATTTACTAAGTTTTGGGCATAGAGATTTCTAACTCAAGAAGTATCACATTTAATTAAGTTGGTAATGGGTTTTTTTGTTTGCCTAGTTTTAGGTTTTATTAACATCCTCTTGTTAATTTGAATGGAGAATTATGGGAAAAGAGGATCTTTATTTAGAAAATAACATTAATTTTCTTGCTTGGAGTCTTGCAACGAAAGAGCTCTAATGCACATTGCTGCCTGCTGGTACAACAGAGAACACAAGATGAAGCAAGCAGATGCTGGCTCACCTTCTCTGGTGTATCATGCATGGCACAAAAACACAGTCCTGAAGCAAGCTTAGCCATCTGTGCTGTGTGCTCCAGATGGGCCAAAAGATATGACAAAACCATTCCCTATACACAAGGGTTTTCTCTCTTTCCATTTTAAACGAGAAAGTGTAATTTCCCCAAATAGGAGACATTGACAGGATTTTTCCTTCTTATATTATATTGCTAGTTTTACTTTAGACATAGAAATTAAATTGTAACTCCAAAGCAGACTCATTACAGTAGTTACCTTTATCTCCATTGACAGAAGACTGGAGAGAAAGACTTAAAAGGAGGTGTATTTTTTTTGTACAGTGTCTGGGGTTTAGACTGTGATTGTTTAAACTCTAGTGCTTAGAAAGGGCATCATGGCAGTGGTATATAGTCAGGCCTCTCAATTTCCTGATGGATGGGAAGCAGAGAAACAAGGAACATAGGAAGGAGCCAGGGCAAGAAACAATGCAAGGACACTCCTCAGAGACTCACTTCTACAAAGTAGGTCACACCTCCCACCTTTCACCACTTTCCAATAATGCTGTCACAATCTGAACTCATAGTGGAATTGGTCCATAGAACAATCAGAGCTCAGGGTTTTCCCTCTGAAACTGGGTTTCTCTGAATAGCCCTGGCTGTCCTGGAACTCACTCTGTAGACCAAGATTGCCTCAAACTCAGAGATCCTCCTGTCTCTGTCCCCCAAGGGCTAAGGTTAAAAGTATGTGCCTATGTAATACCTCCATTTCTTTTCTTAAAAAAAAATAAAACAAACTTTTATTGATTCTTAGTGAATTTCCCATCATGCACCCCAATATCACTCATCTCCGCATCCTTTATATCCACCTCCACCCTTGCAACCTCCCTCACAAAAGAAAAGAAAATAGATAGGATAATGAATAATCTTGCTGTGGAAGCTGTGGTGTGTCACAGTGTATCACATAGTATACCTTTTTGTCCATAGATCTTTACTTGCAAATGAGTTATTGGTTTGTTTTGAGGCCTCTGGCTTCTGCCGCTCTATCCATACTGGATCTCATGGGAACACCTCTCAGATATTCTGTTATTGTTCTGTGTATTGGAGATACAGCAGCTTTGGATCTGCAGGACCTGCCTTTTCATGTGCTCCAGCAGATCATAGATGGGGTAGATGTTGGGATAGGTCAACTTAAAGCACTGGATTTGGACCTGGAAGATAGCTGAGTGGATCAGCCCACTAGCTCACCTGTGCCTACAACACTAGGATAAGCTCTCCAACACTGCTCCTGGCTAGTTCACACAATGCCACAGCTGGCAAGAGGCAGGGACACCTCTCCCACACTCATGTCCTTAGCATCAGCTCTCCTGCACCTTTGTCACCAAGGCTGGTTCTACTGTGCTGCCCAGATGAGGTGCAGGGAGGCCAGCTCTCCCTAGTTCTGCAGCCATTGAGGGGTGGGACCAGCACTCCCTCTCTCAGGCCAGCTCACCCACCTGCCACAGGAAGAGAGGGATTGTGGGGCATCTCTTCCTCTCCCACACATCTCACAGCAGATGAGGGGCTGCTCTCCCTTACTCAGACCTTCAAGGACAGCTCATCTGTACCCCAGCCACTAGAGTCAGCTTTATTGTGCTGCCCAGGCTAGGGGCGTGACCAGATCTCTGCTGTTCACACCCTTGGGACCAGAGTGAGCACTTGGGTATCTTTCTACAGGGCACCCCTCATAATTTGGTTTTTAAAAATAAAATGCAGTTGACTACCAGAAAACACATGGGTCATTCTAGGCAGGGAAACAGGTAGGCTAACTACAAACCTTTACTTCTTCTGCTTATTCAAATCAGATCCCCCAAGTCTCATCCCATGCTCTTGAACAGAATACCTGTCACAGCCCCCTTTTCACTGGCCCTGCACCCATTTCCAGTGGATCACACATTTCTTCCCCTTCAAACTTCCTCCCCCCCCACAGCCATTGCTTTGTCCCAGACCTTAAAACCATCAGATACTCCCTGGGAATCCAAAGGTGACTAGGACCAGGAAAATAGGCTGGCTGCTCATCTTGTAAGGCTAACTTTCCCTTCATTCCTCTAAGTCCAACCCCCAGATATGTAGCAAACCTTCTGTTGTGGCTTCCTGTCACTCTGCCCCTATTCCCAGGAGACTAAGGATATTCTGGTAAAATACCCTGTTTTCCTCCCTCTGTGAAGCCCCTCTTTCTGCCTCCTCTTTTTCAGTGTTCCCTGAGCGCTAAGGGGAGGATTGACAGAGACATCCCATTTAGAGCTCTGTGTTCTAATATCTCTATTTATCTTTGCATAATATCTAGCTGTGGGTCTTTGTATTTGTCTTCATCTGCCTCATGAAGATGGTGGCTGCATTATCTCTGATGATGGCTGAATAAGGGACTAATATATGAGTATAGAAAAATATAATTTGGAGTCATTTTATTGTTACTTTTTTTTAAGACCAGTAGTATATGGTTTTATCCTAGGTCTCTGAGATATCTAGTCTTGTTTTTTTGTTACCCAAACAATGTCAGGTACAGGTTCAATCTCAGGGACTATGCCTTAAATCAAACCAGACATTGATTGGCTACTCTCACAAGTTCTTTGCCACCATTGTGCTAGCATATCTTGCAGGCACAACATATTGTAGGTCAACAGTTTTGTCATTGAGTTGGTATTTACATTTCTCTTTTGGTAGCCAGGAGAGTACCTTTTCACACCAAAGACACTAGAACCAAGAAGTGAAGCTTCCATGTAGGCTCCAGCTCAACTTCTCCATGTTCAATGAGTTGTGTCAGTGCTGTCCTTAGCAATGAACCCTACACAGTTTGCGGAGAGCAAACTATTGTCTTAGGAACAACTTAGCTTGTTTGGGGATTTCCATATGGACTCCTGTGGCCAACAATTCAATGGAATGCAACTTTGTCCCAGTAGGGGAAGAATTCTTTGGTAACAAGATAAGGACAGACAAGATATGACAAGATATGGGTTTCTATCACTCAATTACGAGAGACCTCATTAGGATCACCTTCATATCTTTTAGGAAGATTGCACTAGGTCTCCATATCAGTCTTCAAATGTCCTTCAATTCTGTCTTTCCCCACAATCTCTCACTCATCCCTGTCTCCTCTCCCCTTCCCCACCTGATCCTCTCATTTGCATCCTGCTGTGATCCCAGTCAACCCATAAAATTTATTTGAATTCCTCCTCCCAAGGAGATCCATGTATCCCCCAGTCCTTTCCTCTATACCTAATCAATGAAACAAGGAGTTGGTTCTTCAAAAAAAAAATCAAAGACTGACAAACCTCTATCCAAACTAAATAAAAGGCAGAGAAATAATATCCAAATCAACAAAATCATAAACAAAAAAGGGAACATAACAACATATAGCAAGGAAATCCAGAGAATCATAAGGATATACTTTAAAACTCTGTATTTCTCAAATTTTAAAAAAACAAAACATACAAAAACTAAAACAAAGAAACAAACAAAAATAAACCATCCAACCAACCAAACAAGAAAAAAACCAGAGGATAATTTTCTTGATAGGTACTACTTACCATAGTTAAAGCTGGATCAGATAGCCATTTAAATAGACCTATATTCTCTAATGAAATAGAAGCAGTCATTAAAAGTCTTCCAAAACCAAAAAGTCTAATACCATATGGTTTTAGGATAGAATTCTACCAGATTTTCAAAGAAGCTTCAATGTCAATACTCCTCAAATTATTCCACAAAATAAAATGGATAAGATGGAGCATTGCTCATTTCATTTTATGAGGTCATAGATACCCTAATACCTGAACCACACAAAAACCCAACAAAGAAAGAGAATTACAGACCCATTTCCCTTATGGACATAGATGTAAAAATATTCAATAAAATACTTGCAAATTGAATTCAAGCAAGAACTCCTCAAAAAAAAAATCATCTACCATGTTCAAGTAGGCTTCATCTCAGAGATGCAGGAATGGTTTATATGAAAGTCAATAAATGTAATCCAGTATATAAACAAACTGAAAGAAAAATTCATTAGATGCAGAAGCCTTTGACAAAATCCAAGAACTCTTCATGATAAAAGTCTTGGAGACATTAGGGATACAAGGGACATACTTAAACATAATAGAATCGGGTTACAGGAAGTTCATAGCCACAACAAATTAAATGGAGAAAAACTCAAAGTAACACATGTAGAAAATGGTTAATTAAATTATTTAGGCTTACTAGGTTAAACAGAGGATATAGGAGTTAAATTTAGGGACTTCTCTCTTTCTCTAAGCCTATCCTAGTCTGATGTTTCTGAAAAATGATACATAGAACCAAAATTGTCAGTGTAAAAATCATTTTCATGCTAAGAGAAACAAACTCAATGGGAATCCAAACGTATTGAGACATTATGAATTCCTCCATTTTAAATCTAGGGAGTTAATTCCACTCCCAAACTCTGTCTAGAAGACTGCCAATTTTTTAGTAGATAAGGACAGCCTTAGCTCTCCACCTTTGCTGAAAGGCAGTAGCTTTTGTTAAGGGAGCCACACCTTTGAAATTCATTTAGGTTCGGTTCCTTGCTCTTTGGCTGGAAAACCACTTTTTACCTGGCCTTCTCAGGCTGTAAGCATGGATTCTAATTGTCATGATTGGGTGCTATTTGTAGAAAATGACTAATTAAATTATTTACCTGTATTTATATTAAGGTTAATGGGTTGGCAGTGTTAATTCTTAACCCACCATTATAAATGAGCACACAGACACCTGATGGATTTTAACAAATCTCAGCCTGGATTGTGTAATCTTAGCCCATCTAAGCTACCCCTTAATTCTCTTCCCCAAATATGCCCTCATATATACATACGTTTCCCTGGGCTGTTATTCTTCACACTATGCCAATGTTCCAGGCCACATGGAATGATCTTCTTTTATCTACCCCATCATGTGTCCTTCTTCCTGCTCCTGGCTACTTCTCTTCTTCGTTTGCTGGAGGCTTATTTGACCCATCAACCTCTTTACTTCAAAAGTCTGAGCACCTTAGTCCTTCCTACCTCTGTCCCAATCTCAGACCTCAGCATTTATTTAACTAATCAGTGACAAGCAAGGTAACACAGCATTACTTAACGTACAGCAAGCAAGCTTCTGGAGCAGGTTAATTAACATTTAGAATGCATAACATCACCCCATCAGACATCACTAGAATTAGGAGCAGGACAATATTGTCCACTCCCTCTGTATCTATTCAATATAGTATTTGAAGTCTTAGCAAGAGCAATAAGACAACTAAAAGAGATTAAAGGAATGCAATTTGGAAAGGAAGAAGCCACAGTATTGCTATTTTAAGATGATATATAGTACATATAAGTCGCCCTAAAAAGTCTACCAGGGAACTCCTACAGCTGATATATACCTTCAGCAAAGTAGCTGGATACAAGATTAACTCACAAAAATCAAATGTCCTCATATATACACATGACAATTTGATTGAAAAAGGAATCATAGATGAAACCGAACTTTTAAATTATTATTTAACACTTATTTATTTATTA
>CAJQZJ010032044.1:1072583-1092728 GCA_907164525.1 Lophiomys imhausi | reverse complement strand
TGTGTGTGTGTGTGTGTGTGTGTGTGTGTGTGTGTGTGTGTGTGTGTGTGTATGCACCCTTCGAGACCAGAAGATCTGCTGTTGGATCTGCTGAAACTTGAGTTGCAAATGATTGTGAGTCACTCAGTAGGTGTGCTGAGAGGTGAAGGTGGTGATGCCCTGCAAGAGCAGCAAGGACTCTAACTGTTAAGCTATTTCTCCTGCCCCATAGTTTGTTTACATTGACACAGTGGATTTTGGATGAGTAGGTCTGGGTAATAATGCAATACAAGCACTTGCAAAGGACTGTGGTTGCAAATAAAGTGAACTATGTTGTCAGCTGGGTAACAGTTACTGAAAATAATGGAGTGCAGTTTAAACCCAAGCTCCAAAAGTAAACATCCTCACCATCTGGTGGTGAAAAAAAATGTTTTTCGTGTTCATAAAGCACAGTGGCACTCAGGTTTAACAGCCAATTATGTTTAATGGGTTCTGATTCATCTTACCAGAAAGATATGCGTATTTCCTTACACCAGATAAACATGACTGGGGCAACTTTTTTCAAATCGTTCAGAGTACTGGATACAAATAACTACAGCTCCAATAGTTCATCTAAGATACAATATAACCAGCACAATTCTTTTAAAAGATTGCTTTCATTCTGTAGTATAAGTTAATTCTGGCAGTGACAATTGGTTTTTTGTTTTTTGGTTTTTTTTTTTTTACATAAATGCTTTTGATATAAGAAACTAAGATTCTCATGACAGGGTCCAAATGTTACTGTAGACTGTATGCACAGCAGACAGCATCAATTTCCGGTTTTATTGTGTTAATGACGGTTTTAATCCAAGGTCACACCAAAAATAAGAGTGGATAATTCTTCTGTTTTTTCTGAATAGAATGTTCAAACTTCATGATATTAACAAATGAAAATGACAAACAACAAATATTTCATGTTTTCATTTCTTTATTTTCTCCAGAAAATTTTGATATAGAAACCAAATTCTTACTTGGAGAAAGGGAAAAACATAGAAACAGAGAGAGACAGACATTCCATTTAACTTACATTATCATGAGCGGTCACTTTTGTAGGCAACACTTTTTATTCTTGGTAGAAAAGAAGAAATAAAAAAACCAAACAGCACCATTAAAGAATGCATGATCCCTGAATTCTAAACAAAACACTGCCTAAAACTTTCTTTTTAAACGCATGTCGCAGCCAGTCACATTTAGTCAGGTATCAAAGCAAGTATAATGCTATTCATTTGTAGCAGTCTTATGGACCAACTGCACCTCCTCCTGAGGGTTTTACACACCTTTCTGAGTTTTTCCTGTGGGAATAATATATTCTTTGGTAGAGGACTGAAGGAGGGTTTCACTTTTCTGTATGCTGATAGGAAATGTCTGTGTACAAACAGGGCCTTGGCCCCGAGTCTGTGTGTGCCATGCGTGGTGTATTCGGGCTAGCTTCACATTTTGCTGTTACACTGGAGGAGTAAATTCCACCTTTGAAAAAAGAAATAAAAGGCATTATACGGCTAATGTCAAACGGATGTAAACATTTAGAATACTGACCAAAAGAAGGAACAATACACACAAACACATTTTTAAAATAATTGTACTGAAAACATACACATGATCAGATTTCTGTGAAGCAAGGAGGGGATACAGCAGAGCCAGGAAATGAGGGAACCCAGGTAAAGCACTTTTCTGGAACATTTGCGAACAGCACAAACACAACAAAGTCTCTCTACAGTCTAGATTATTCTGTGACTATAAAATATAGTTCAAAGCTAAATAGTGTATGCTATCAAAAAAAAAAAGCAGCTCCTTTAAATTATAGTAAAAATGCCTTTTGCTTGCTTTACAGTCACAAACATGAGGACAGGAGGCGACACAATTCTTACAGTGAGTGACATTTTGGCTACATAGGCCCCTGACAGTCGATGAGTTCTGTCCCAGGACTCTTCACATTGTTCTTGGGAACACAGACGGACTTGAGTCTGAGCTCTGTGTGTTCGGTGGGGTTGGTATCCCCAGGCAGCTATTAGGAAGCTGAGCTTCCACACCAAGCTAGGACCACGCAGGACTAAGCTTGGTTTCAGCATCTAACAGCTGAGCTTCATCACACCCCACCTGGAGAAGCAGGGAGACTGGCCACAGCAAATCCCTCTTGAAATTGTGCAAGTGTTTGTAAAGGAATCAGGCTTGCAGCATCATGTACTTTAAAAACCAATATCTTTGACTACATTATAAAGCATCACAGGTACCAGCTGATTTCTGGATACTTATTTTGAGCTGAGTGAGAATATCCAAGGTCCAGAAGTTAGCTATGGCTCTACAGCTCACCCCACAAACAGCACGGTCATGAGGTCTTCCTATGGCTCAGCCTCATAGGTTTTCAGGTTTGTTTCTTAACACTAGACCTTCACAGGGAAATCCTCTACATAACTGTGGTGCTCTGGTCACTGCATTTTGCATTCTCACTTTGGGGAAGGAAAAAATATTTTCATTTTGAAAATGAATTTGCATCAGAATGCTTTTATTAACATGCCCATTAACTAGCTAAATGTTTTATACACCTCAGGCATATGCATATTATTCCCTCCCCTGCTCCAAAAGTGCTATTTTGAGAAATACATCCTTTGTGATTAAAAATAAATACATGTTACACGTGGAACTTCTGTTCCTGATAGGGGACTAATAGCGTCCGATGATCAGGCAAATGCACACACGAAGTTTGCAAATTACATCACCATAACCGCATAGTAAATAGCATTGTCTGTCGAGCTGCACACACAGACACATGTAGAATCAGGAAGCTGAGAAGCTACTCATCTAATTCAAGTATGCTGGCTTTCATATAAATGTGAAATGCATACATACAAAATACCTAGTCGACATTTTGCTTCTGAATTTCATTACTGTATTCACTCCAAAGATAATGGAAATAAACTCAGGAAAAAAAAAAAAAACCATAAGAGAACATCGAGAATTTGAACTGGGGCAGAAAAGAGGAGGATCTAGAAAAATGATGCTCTTTGGACCTGGGTGACAGAATCCGTGCACTATCAACATTAGGACTTCCAAACTTAGTATGCGAAAAATCCAAACATACAGAAGGACACTTTTCTTTATTCCCAGGAAGCAATTGGCAGGCAGTATTCAACAAAGGTGCAACTGACAATGAGCTTGTATCCCTTCAGCCTCAACTGTCCCTCTCACACAGAGTGCAAAGGCTTCGTAGACTTGGGTTCCTTTGACAGGGGTCAGGTACTGATGCTGTAGTTCAGAATCTGCTGGTGTTGACAGTATCTGACGCTGGAATAGCAGCGATTAAATAGGAAGGGGTTGGCATGCAAGTGTCATTGTGTATTGGGGTGCCCCGCTGTGAGGCTAAGAGCACAATCTTCAAAATTAGGATGGTATCATACCCAAGCAGACCATAATGGATTCACTGATAAGCACAGCGTGCAGTACACCCTGGCAGGCAGGCAGGCAGCTCACAACCCCAGCCCTAAGGCTGCAGTCCTGGGGTATATAGCTGGCTAAGTGCGTAGCTGGCTTTCTCCACTGTCAATTCTGTTACTTTTAATATGAAAAGGCAGTGATGGGGTAGAAGCACCAAATCACTGCCACAGCAGGCCTTCCTTTGCTTTTCTTTCTTAAGATAAAGGATCTTTCACATTCAGTAATTTGTTAAAACAATGTCTCTGTCACCTAAAGAAATTTGGCAACATCACAATAATAAATTTAGAAGAAAAAACACCCCACCACAGTTGATTATATATTTTTTAACGTGGCTTTTGTCTCAGGAATGTATTTTCTACTCATCCTGGTTAACAAAGATGCATTTTCAAGGACTGTCAGAAAGTTTACATTGACAAGATGATCCTGCATGAAAATATCTTTCACTCTTACCCTGAACATGTGATCTTTTCCCCCCACTCTGAATTGTTTTGTTTTAATTTTTACAGGCAAAATCAATGGGCTAATGGCACACTCTGCGTTTTGTGCTCTGAATCTGAAGTTAAATGGTGGATATTTCCTTCCTCTTCCCATCGTGTGCATGTGCTTTTGGGAACAGAGCCTCTCATGGAGCAGGGCTTTCTCTGGTATGAGAGTAGTCAGTATGCAGAAGGCGCTCAAATCCTCAGTTTTCACTGGATAAAGGCTGTAGAGAACTGTGAGATGCAGTATCCCCTTTCCACTTCCACTCTCCCAGGTATGAGGAAAGAAACAGCAACACATGCAGGAGGAAGTGAATCTTTTAAAGGAAGGGTGGTTTCAGAGTCAAAGACAATTGTATGCACTGTAAATTAAAAGGGAAGAAATGGTTCTCAAAAATCCTACCCTTCACTCAGCCTTCTATAGTCCCTATCACCAAATGACACTTGCAAAAAGAGGTGGCCAATCTCTGCAAGGCCAGAGTACACTGGCATGATTAGGAGATACAGTTGCTCAACCCACCCCCAGCTTCCATGTAGTAATTGGATTAGAGTGATTAGAATGGCTAATATTTTATATCATCAACCCATGATACATACATGTTCAGCAGTTCATTGTTTGTTTTTAATATTAGTGTATGGGCTTTCATATTTGCTCTTAAAAGCCACATGTGTAACACCACAATACTCTGGGCCCATGACTATCAGCTAACGGATCTTACATTATTGGATATCCATGGGCTACAGTCAGGACACCTATCACACAACAACTGGGCTTCCTTGTCAATTCAGATACAATGCATATTCAATGACAATTTTGGACAAAAATTCAAAGCCAATTCATGTTTTCTGCCAGTCTCCAAGAAGAATGAGAAAGGAGGAGAGGGAGTTGGGACAGTGGATACCACTGACACATCCTTCATGCACAGTCTGTGATCAGAGCAATATAAGGAATCACATTTTTAAAGCAGGCCCCCATTCCTACTATAACTTGAACCGCTTGGGTAGGTCCCACAGAATCACTGCAGAAATGCTTGCCGTGATGTCCAGTCTATGGAAAGATGTGAGGCTAGCTTAGATCATGCTCATCTACATATCTGGAGATATATAGCTCAAGACACCCTGACTGTCTAGGCCTGGGCTGAAAGTAAAAAAAAAAAAAAAAGAAAGAAAAACAAAAAGAAAAAAAAGGAAAGAATGAGGCAGTGATCTGTATACACAGATAAACACATCAAAGCCATGGATGATGACCGAACAGGCAAGAGCTACTCATGTGTGTTGCATCCTCCCCTGTATGAGAAATGTAAGAAGGTAACCACCTAGAAAAAAACAGATGTCTTGCTCCTCAATGAAATGTGCAGGCACAGAAGCCAATGCCTTATTTGACTCCTTGCTAATGATGTTAGCATTTTCATGTTGAAAATGGGTTGGGGGTGGGCACTGCATCTTTCACTCCGCTCCTATCGGACAACAAGGCAAGCCACACAAAGTTTGGACGGACCTATACAGTCATCGTGACAAAAGGCTCCGCAGCCTTTGCACACAATCATGGCTTTGAGCCGGCAAGAACATTTCAGCTCTAACTCGTCTGCGTTGCTGTTGTCTGCAAAGTTCTGAACCGGCATCTGAGTGTTCTGGCCTGCCAGGCCCGTGGTGGTGGCAGGGCTAGAGCCACTTCCCAGAATCCCAATGGACTTTTCAATGGCAGATGCTGCCCTTTTGAAGTTTGTGCTCCCAAAGTGTATGGTTGGGTAACTTCCACAGAGTGGTTGTTGCTGGGGTACTGGTATTTTTTGGGCAGCTAGTTGGGTAAAAGGCTTCTGGGGCTCAGAGAGCAAGTAGGAAGGAAAATCTGCATTTTTTAATGCAAAGGCCTTCAGCTGCTCCTTCACTTCATTCTGGTCATATGAAACCTGTTTCATGCCCAGTTCACAGCTGCTGCTTAAACCTTCCTCAAAAGAAAGAGGTTCTGATTTGATATTGCTACATATGCCCGTGGACTGGGGCCAACTAAGTCGCTTAGTGGTTTCCATGGTAACTGGTGGTTGCTTTTGATCGGATGGGACTTCTACAGTGGGGAGAGGTGGAGGTAGTGGAGGGGGTGGAGGGGGTGGCGGGGGCAAGGACAAGGGTGGAGGGGGTGGCGGCGGAGGGGGAGGGGGCAGTGGAGGATGGACCACTGCTTTGTTTGGCACTGTGTGTGTGGTGCCTCCCCCATCTTCGCCTTCTTTTATGGGCAAGTTGGGGGACAACATATTAGCTAATCTTAGCTGGTGAGGGGCTGAAGGAAGATTAACATCTCCCAGTGCCTTTTGTTCAAGATGCCTGTTGAAGACAAATGCATTGCAGCCCACTGGAGTCTTGGGAGAGGTCTGTAACAAAGCAGCAGTGGGAAGGGGTCCCCTGGCAGCCATTGGCATTTGGTAGAACTGCTGTCTGTGTGAGGTACCAGTGTCAGCATGGAAGCCATCGTTTTTGTTCACATGGAACAGGCTTGGCTGGAAGCTACATGCAGGCAACAGTCGCTTTTGTTGTTTGACCTCAGGGCTGGGCATGAGCCTGTGGGTCATGGAGGGCTTACTGAGCCGTTCTTGCTTAAATGGCTGGCTGTGTCCTGGCTGACTCATGCCTGGACTGATGACGCAAGGGACCGCTTTGACATCTGGCTCCATCACCATCTTCCCTGGTTCACATTTAACTTGAGCATGTTCTCCCACAGTCCTGGCTGCTCTCTTTTTGGGGTGGCTTTCTCGCTTTCTCATTTGGAGTGGTGCTAGAGTTCCTGCCAAATAGCCCTTACCGTCTGGATTCGGAGAGCTGGATGGCATTCCCACCATGCTTCTCTCCAGCCCTGTCTTAGCCACTGAGGTAGTTTGATGCGGCAGAGGGAGCCGGTTGATTTCAAGTTTGGCTCCCAATCTTGGCTGTGGTAACACCTTTTCCAGAGGCAGGTTGCCCTGCAGTAACTGTGTCACCAGTGGGTTATTAGCTTCCACAGAAGACAGGCGGCAGCTTGAGCTGCTTGCATTTGGAAGTCTTTTCAGGGTGTCTGTAGCCAAGGAAATCGCCTCTTCCACGGGGCTTGTGGTTGAGGTCTTCATAACCTGTGTTTGGTGCACACTAGTACTGTTTGTCACCTCTGCAGCTGGAGGTGGGCGTTCGGGGCCAGGGAAGTCCTCAGTGTCCATTCTAAAGCCCTTGTCTATTTCATGAGGTTCGGACTTCACAGGAAGACTGACATTTGTGATGAGACTCCTAGGGTGCAGATCTGACACGTGTGCATAGTTGGCATGCTCTGTTTTGACAGTCTTCAGACCGCTCTGCTCTGTATGTTCTTTCTGTTTGCTTGAACCTGAATGACTAACCACAGACTGTCCTGTATTTCTCATTGGGTCTTCACTCCAGCAAATCCGGTTTCCTGGGTTATATTGATTGCTACAGGTGGTGTCTGTTTCATTCTTGAAAGTACCCGAGCTCCGTGCCTGCTCAGCAAAGCCATGACTAGGTGCAGTCGCTTCACTTAGATTATCTGGAAGAACAAGGGGCAATTCTCTGAGACTGGAGCAGGTGGCCTGCAAAGTCTTACAGTCCTGTTTGGCTATAGAAGCAGCAATGAAAACAGAACCATGGTCAACACCTTCACTCGTGACCTGCTCAGGCCTACTGATAACAGACACCTGAGGACACGCCACAGGCTGTATGGATAAATCTGTCCTCGCTGACCTACTCTGGTTATCCAAGCTTGCATCTGCACTTTCAGTGGACACAGTCAGAGACAAATTGGGGGTCAGGGTCGTGCTGTGGTCCACAATGACTTTACATGGAATTGACCTGTTTAGAGTTGTTGGGACAAAGCCCCCTGGTGGCTGCTGAGGTTTCCCAGAATTGTCTATTCTGTTTCCAGGCCCTGAAGTTTTGTCTGAGCTTTCTCCACTTAGTTTGGGAGGACTGTCATAAGTGTTTATAGTGAGCATGTTTCCTGCAAACACTGCAATGGGCGGGCATGAAACCAGTGGATCGGTGACAGCTGCTGAATCACCACAGCTGAGGGCTGTTCTCGTAGTGGCACCCGTGGACATGGTGGCCTGTTCTTCACTCCCAGGCATGGCTATCTTCTCAGAAGCAAATCTGTTATTAATCCCCGCAGGGGGGGATCAAGACAGAGCTAGTGCAGAGATGGTTTGGCAAATTACTTCCAGTGGTGGGAGCTACCACAGAAGTATACTGACTGGACACTAAGTTGGCAGCCTTGCTGCTGGGTACAATCAGAGCCTTACCATCCATGGAGTTAGACTGTCCAGTGCCTTCTGGAGCAGCTGGGATAGGAGTCCTGTTGATACATTTTGGTACAAGGGCTATGCATGGAGCATCAGATCCCTGGATGGATTTCAACATGCTTATATTACAAGCAGAGATCTTACTGTTGGCACTGTCAACAGACATGAGGACAGAAGATTTGTCAACAGGACTCACAAAGGGGTGTTCTTTAACTGCTCCTGACATAGCAGTGCTGCAGACAGACATGGGGATGGGGTTGATGGGACTTTTATTAAGAAGTATGGGTACACTGCTATTTTCAGAAGAGGTAGATGAGACAATTTTCTCAGTTAAATGTGACACAGGCATGTTGCCATCAGAACCATGCACAGACAAGTCAGTGGCAGTTTCTGGAATCGGAGGTGGGTTTAGAGGCTGCTGTAATACAGTGGAGGTCTCCCGGAGGTGTGCGGGCTTGTTGCTAGGAGATCTGCAGTTTGGGTTGATGATGATGACACCAGTGGAGCCTTCCATCTTCGTTTCAGGAGTAGTGGAGGCTTCCATATTGAGAGATTCTTCCTTGGAGCTCACGGTAGGCAACCGGGTCTCCTTGGAGGTCTGGAAGAGTTGGACTCTGGCATGATGTTTTGCAAAGAGCTTAGCTTTGGTCTGCTCTTTGATGTGGGCCAGGGTTCTTGCCTTCCCACCCTCTCCTGGGCTTCCCATGGCTCCTGAGACAATGCTTGCTGCAGCTGCCACAGCAGCAGCTGCAGCAGCCTCACGCTGGGCACGGGCTTGTTGGGCACGGGCTTTGATGTCTGCAAGGGTCCTGGCTCCTGTGTTCCTACCACTGCTGACTGGTGTGCTGGTGGATGTTCGGGACTCTGCTTTGGAGACTGGCTGGCTTTTGATGATAAAAGGTGGCCCAATTTTAGAAAGCTGTATCTGAAAGGAGAGAGAATTCAGATATTAGCATGTAACCAGCGAGGAGGACAGTGGGGTATAGGAACTCAAGGGAGCATGAGGACGATGGCTGTAACTCAGTTGGCAGAGTACTTGTCCACCATGCATAAGTCCCGGGTTAGATGACAATCCTAGAACTCAGGAAATAAAAGAAGGCAATTTCTCCATGATCCTGCAGCCAGTTTGGTTTACATAACTAGTTTCAAGTTGCACAGTAAGACTCAATTTCATCTTAGGCTATGTATTGAGTTTGAAGCAGGCAGGGCCTCCATGAGCCTTGAAAAAGTAGTTAGTAGGTAGGGGTGAGCTGCATTCAGATATAACTTGATTGAAATACATCTCAATGCCTGAATGCACATTTAGGACAGAAATATAAAGTATAGCATGCATATGACAATGAAGTTTTTTAATCTGTGAAGACACAGACCAATAATTTTGTTCAGCAAAATATGAAGAATCTTTTTAAAGTCATGTATGAATAGAGCAAATATCATGCTAATTAGAGAGTGAAAGTCTGAGGCTAGCCTAGGCTATATAGTGAATTTCACACCAGCCTGGGCAACATAGAGAGACCCTGTCTCAAAAAAAAAAGATAGATAGATGATAGATAGTTGACAGATGATATAGATAAAATATTAGAAAGATAGATGACTGGTAGATGATAGATGATAGATAGATGGTAGATAGATAGATAGAGATAGATAGATAGATAGATAATAGACATAGATGTAGATAAATGAAAAAATGGCTTACTTACTTTTAAAATTATCTTCCCTGCTAGAGAAAAACAAACCAACTGACATGTTTACTCCTAGTTTATTCTTCTTTATTTTAATTCAAAGAAAACAACAGCTCTGGCCAAGAAACCTGAAGACCACAATTCTCATCCTGGCTTTGTACAAAGGTGATCATCCTTTGGAAGGACACTGTGTGCCTCAGTGGCTCCATGATCAGAGGATGGTATAGTTTTGATGGACTCTCATAAAAATACCTGGCATGCTGCCTAACATGTGCAATAACCACATTATGAAAATTTATAAACTTGGTTATATCTGGCTGATGTCTTTCTGTATACAGAGGATAGATACTACACTTATGCTCTGTATTGTCCTGACATTTTCAGAAAAGCATGGGTGGGTGACTTGACTACTTTTGGGTTTCCAAAAAATAAAATGAGTTAGGTGATTTTTTTTCTAATATTGATCATCTATAGATACACCGTACCTGTCTCAGTTTACCCTGCTTACCTAGTCATGCTATTTAATAAGCTAAAAAGTCATTAACTCATTTGGGAAACACAAGAACTAGTGTGCAGCATCAAGAGCTGACATGCAGCCTCCTGTGGTAAGGCTGTGATGAACTAATCACTTAGAACATCCTCAGGGTCGCAGTTTAGGGGCTGGAAGAGCTCTGGTTGCAGGTCCTCATTTCAAACCTGGACGTTATTTGCCCAGGGATTTCAGATAGTGACAGAAAGTCTGAGGACACCTAATTTGGGTGTTCCCAGGTGTGTTTTTTATATCTTCCTATCCCATTTAGAAAAAGATTTTCTTAGATGATTTGTATGTTTCTCCAAAACAAATATGCATATTGACATTATAACCTCTGGATAGGTATGGAATCTTCCCACCTGGGATGCATTTCTGGACATCCAGTAGAACATCTTGTCTCACTAAGCAATCTTTTTTTCTTATGTACAAACTGCTTACAAATCACATTCTTCTTGGGCTGGAGAGATGGCTCAGCCGTTAAAGGCTAGGCTCACAACCAAAAATACAAATCACATTCTCCAATCTATGGCCAAGAATCACCTATTTGCCAGAGGGATTACATTTTTTTTATTGTTAATGTTTCCCTTAGTTTAAATATTTAAACATTAAAGTTTTACTTAAATCTGCTTAATCAAAAGGTTCCAGCAAAATACTAAGTGTACATACAGTTTTGGTCTTTCTGAAAACATATACTGTCTATCATATATCTGTCATATACCTACCTACTTGATCTATTAATATGTATTTAAATAAAATGCATAGTAGTCTGAAAATCAGCTTTTGATTAGAATAACAATACAGGAATATCTAAAAGATTATTTCCTCCAAAAAGTGTATTTATACTTTTCTTTCTATGGTTTATAAATTAAACAGCAGAGTAATTTATTAATTGGTGGTTGCAATAGACCTTTAAGTGTTCAGAATCTTCTTTGCTAGACACTGCTTTATTAAGCAGAATAACTACAATTACACTCTTACAACTCAGCCTTGTAAAGATCCTGAGTCACCTATAAAATTGAGTGTAGAAGAGCAAAATAAGAAACTAGAAGCTTAAGGTCATCTTAATTCTCCAGCGGGTCACCTGTGACAAGGAAATTATTCACTGTATAGACATAAACTGGTATAGACAAAAGCCACAAATGAATATGACAAAGTATAGCAAGATTTGTAATCAGAGATTTCTTTAGAATCCACTGTAACTTCTAGGCATTTTTAAATCCATCCACAACTAATTTACAATATGTATTTTCTTATAAGATAAACTGATCCAGTATAAAATCAAAGTATCTAAATAGGGGATAGATATTTTGGGGATATCTATTCAACAAGCATTGAAATTTGGTGATGTCTGAGGCCTCTTTAATAACTTGGAAACTAAATCTTGTATTTATTGGTATATTTTTGATATATCTACTGCATTCCCTCACAGTTCATAGAGAAATTTTGTTAAGTTGCTTATGAAATATTCAAAAGTGCCCCATAAGCCATGTTTCTTATCCTTGGTAGTGGCAGTGGGTGTTCGATATTTGTTGGACCTTCATCTCTCAGTGCCAGCTTCGCTTCTGACACAAGCCTATGGGGCTTTAACACATCTTTCATGCTGTCTCAAGTTTCTCATCTGTACTGTGAAATGTTTAAAAGTCATGACCTCTCCAAGGTGTGTAGAGTCTCCTAGGCCCTGCTCTTCTCCACATTGTTCTTAAATCCTGCTTTCAAACATAGAGATGATTCAGATCTTCTTGCATGGACTCAATGTATAGCTTATTAACTTATTTATTATTATTATTATTATTATTATTGCTTTTTTTGAGACAGGGTTTCTCTGTGTAATAGCTCTGGCTATCCTGGACTCACTTGGTAGACCAGGCTGGCCTCGAACTCACAATGATCCGCCTGCCTCTGCCTCCCAAGTGCTGGGATTAAAGGCATCTGCCATGCCCGTAACTTTTAAAAAAATGTGTGTGTGTGTGTGTGTGTGTGTGTGTGTGTGTGTGTGATGCTTTATGACTGGAAGTACCATGGAGGAGAGAAAGCTTCACATCCTCTGGAACTGGAGTTACAGGTGCTGTTGAACCACCTGACATGGATGCTGGAACTGCATATAGGTCCTCTGCAAGAGTGGTAAGTAAGTGTTCTTAACCACTAATCCATCTCTGAAGGCTCCTCTCTGCAGTTATTTTTTAAGATAATTTAATGTCAGAGTGGGTATGAGTAGATTAGATTACAGTTTTCTATGTGAAGCCTAAAAAGAGAAATATCTAATTTCTGAAAAATTTCTAAATATGGGACTGTAGTAGTGTGTTTTAGATATCATACCTTGAGAGGAGGAACCCTGGGTTCCTCTCTTGGAGGCTGTTCTTTCTCAAGTGGACTGCTGGATGCCAGGCTCCGGGCTGATTGGTCATCTTCTATCCTGGCTCTTTTTTCTTTACATATTCCAAAGCTATGCTCCACAGTTTTCCTTTTTGATATCTCTGACTCTCTACTTTCGTGTCTTATCCCATCAGGTGACTTGGAGGGCTCTGATGTTTTAGAAGTATGTGAGGTCTCCAGTCGATTCAGTATACTGGTCTGCTTATGTATTTTGTTTCTTGAGCCTTCTAAAGATGGAGTCTTATCTACTGATGGCACATACTGCTTGTCTTGTAGTTTAGCTGGTTGAAGCTCGTTTCCCTTAGTCTCTGTCTCCTCAGAAAAGACAGGGACTTCCAATGGTGAGGATGACCCTTTCTTTTCAGTTCTCTGCAATACACTGTGGTTTTTAACTTTCACCATTTCTGTAGAAGGAAGTTCTGGGATGGAAGCAGGGTAGATCTTCTCTATTTCAGCATGAGAGTGACAAAGTTCCTGACTGTGCAATTCTTCAGGTGGAAGTGCTTCAGGCACAATGGAAGAACTCATATTGATGGGTTCTGGAATATTGGACAAAGGCTTTGGGTGGGAGACAAGGCTCTCTCCCGGGGGCTTGGCTGGGACAGAAGGTTCATCTTTCTGTAGAGAGAGAACTTCAGATTCTGAAGGTGACTTTCTCTGTTGATGCACCATTCTTTCATTCATAGAAGAATTAGAAATTGGAGAAGTCTCTTCAGGAATTGGCAAACTGGATACAAAAGGTGTCTCAGAGGTGAGAAGCATGGAAGACACTGAGGAAGTTTCTGATGTGAGTGGCAAATCAGACATTGGAGATACTTCTGAGGTCAGAGGTAAGTTGGACACTGGTGATGCCTCCGATGTCAGAGGTAAGTTAGATGTAAGAGATGCTTCTGAGATTTCAGGTGAGGTGGCTAGTGGAGACACTTCTGACATCAAAGACACAAGAAGGCTTTCATCAGTAGGATTTCTCTGGTTGTACTTATCTGTATTCTCAGTGCTGGACACCTCAGAACAGAATGTTGTTTCCAGAGAGGCTGGGGTGCATGACTCTTCAGATGTGGATTGTGTTTCCCCGCCAGGGGATGGAAGGCTGGCACATGCTACCTCTGGGCTCTCGGAGGAGAAGGAAGTCTCAGAGATGCAAGCATTTTCTGAGAGCTGTTCTTCAGGGTCACTCTGTAGCTCCATATCTACAGCAATTCCTTCATTTGGAAGTTGGCTTTCCAGAGAAGATGGCCCTGCTCTCAGGGCTATAGTGTTGGTCTCTATGGTGGCTTCTTGTTCCTTCTGTTCTACATCAAGGACATGAGTAACAGATGAAGCACAAGGAACAAGAGAGTCACAGATTTCTAGTTGGTCAATGACAACTGACATTTCTTCCTGGGGACATTCCAATTTCTCATCTATCTTCACTTCAATATGAGGTAAAGTTTCTAAAATATCATTCATTACAACACAGGACTCCAAGCTACCTTCAGGGGCTGCAACCTGGGGCTCTTCACAAGAAGCGGCTGGACTTTCAGACTCCTCTGAAAACTCAGGAATAATCTTATGATTTTCATCTTGGCATTCATAGATACTTGTCTCTACCTCTTCTGCTACTTCCTCCTGAATCACAGATTCCTCAGGGATAAAGAAATCTTCTGTTTCTGATTCTTTCATAACATCCTTCACTGGAACCTCCAACATAGGACAAATGGTAGTGCAGAAGTCAGGTTCCGAGGAAGTTGAAGTTTTCATGGTTTTTGGTTGTTGTTTTTCTAATGCAGTCTGTGCAGAAGCACCTGGAATGCCAGACTCCCCATGTGAGGTACTCTCTTCAGCCCCATCATGGTTTGGTCCAGAAGTAAGCTTCATAGATTCTTCTCTGGACATGCCCAATCTGATAAAAAAAAATTAGAGACATCATTATACAGTCACAAACAAAAGGCTCAGATCTCACACAAGTTCAGTATTCAATAAAGGTAAATGTATTGACTTAATCATAAAACCCCCAAATCACATGATTAATTTATGCTAATTAGTTCCTGAAATAGCCTCAGTGCTGCCTTTATACCTAAAAGAAGCTACAGCTAATTAAGGAAGGCAATTTTGTTTTATAAGCAAGGAGTTTTGAATCTTTCCAAGAATTAATAGAGGGAATTTGAATGTTACAAGTAACAGCGAATCAGAGAATATGACAGGAAAAATCAAAGAATAAATTAAAAAACTAGCTTTTTCTGAAGTTATAAAGTAAAAAGATATCTTTATAACATAAAAATTATGGAAACTTTAAAGTATGCAATGGAGATAATTAAATGAATGGGAGTTTAATGAAATATATCAAATTTTAAAATTGAAATGATTTTCAAAGGTTAGTTTTCTTAAAAACTATCTAATAAATGTTACTCAATTTTATCTTACCATCTGATTGTCTAATATTAAATATGAATAATAATAAAACTTGGATAATAAGATATTATTATTAGTTGCCAAATACATATGGACTGGACATTGAGAATGTATGTTATACCCTATAATTTTCATAATTGTTGCCTAATTGTTCTCATTGTTTTGTATTATATTTATTGTTATTAAAAAAAGAACCTTTTATTGGACTACAAGGGGGAGATGTTGGGGGAAAAATATTCCTTAAATTAAAAAGAGGCTAGGAGAGAGATGGGGAAGAGGGTAGGAGGGTGGGACCGGGAGAGGAGGAGGGAGGGGGCTGTGATTGAGATGTATCTTGAAGAAATAAATAAATGTTGAAAAACTACATTAAAATTTTTGGAAGTTCAAAAAAAAACCCCTCAGAATTATTAAAGTTATTCTACCAGACGATACTTTTGTCAATCAAATGTGTGTGCATGCACACCTTACTATGAAGATATTCCATACAGGATAGCAGAGAAAAAAATCCCAACATAAACTAGCCTAACGTTGGATCCCCAACCAAGGCTAAGTAGAATGACAGTGAAATTTGCAGTGAGTCACTGTTTTCTTCATATTAAGTTGCAGCATCAGCAGATGGTAGAGAAATGCATTAGAAATGAAGCCCAATTAGGGTGTAGGCAACGAGAAGGTTTGGGTAGCAGTGTTCTTAGAAAGACTTAGAACAATGAGAAGACAAATGGTGTCAGTCAACTGAAAGGTTCTGGTGCTATGGTGAATCTCTCATACAGTGGGGCATCTAAATAATGTAGGAATATCAAAACAAAAGATGCAGTTACTGTCATGTAAGAACATGCATTAGTTAAGATGGCAAAGAGCAAAGGACAAGTTAAGTGAAGCCATGAAGTAAAAAGTCCAACCTACTGATGATGTCTACGGCAGTGCTTTTCAACCTTCCTAATGCTGAGATCCTTTAGTACAGTTTCTCATGTTATTTTCATTGGTAGTTTATAGTTATAATTTTGCTACTGTTATGAATTGTAATATAAATGTCTGATATATGACCCCTGTGAAAGGATCATTCGGCCTCCAAAGGGGTCCCAACCCACAGGTTGAGAACCACTAGTCTACAGAGCTAAAAGGCTCTAGAGTATGCCATGTGTTTCAGAGCATGACAAAGGCAGCGGGAACTTGTTCCTCATGGTATGGTAGCTGGCATCTTCTGTGACAATGCCTCTTCATCAAACGTGTTTGAGAATCTGGGAAGTATACAAACATCTTGGGGGAAAATGTGCAGGTGCGTGAATTTTTTTAATGAGAATTATTTGTGGAGTTAAGACTTTGAACAACTTATGGAACTTCATTATATAGACCTTAATATTTAGCTTCACTTTCCCTGATACCCACATCATCTTTTATAATAATACCATCAATGTACTATGGGTGGGCCTCAGTTTTGTCCTCCACAGTTAGTTCTTAATGCTTCAACATGACCTAGACAGTATCTAACAATGTGAATTTCCGGGTTCAACTCCTGGAGATGCTCCATCAATATATTTCAAGTGGGTCCTGAAATCTGTGTGTATGTTTACATTTTCCATTGAGGATTCTGGTGTAACACTGCTGGTGTCAGCACATGAAGACATGTCACTAGCCTATCTCATTTTTGAGTTTTGAGAAAGTATATTATCTCCATTTAGTTTTGTATGTGTGTGTATATAAATCTACGAATCCTGCTAGAGCAATCAAAGAAAGACCTCACTGCTTAGGAGTATGACTAAGGACAGTTCACTGAGGCTGGCTGATGCTAAATAAGAAACCTCTTTGAGTGAGTGAATGTGTATATGTGTATGTATGTTCTCATATGTGTGTAGCTGCATATGCGCACATGTGAACATGGGTATGTGTGCATGCAGAGAGTAAAGGTCATCCTTCAGTGTTATTCCTTTGACATTATTCACATCAGCTTTATCATTTACTTATCTATCTATCTATCTATCTATCTATCTATCTATCTATCTATTTATTTATTTATTTATGTCTGTGTGTCTACCTGAGTGTATTTGAGCTGGAGTTTTAGGTGTTTTCAGGATGCCCAGCTTGTCATGTGTGTGTTAGGATACTCATGATTACAGAGTAAGTACCATTAAATCCTAAGCCATCTGTCTGCCTCTCCCATTTGTGTGTGTGTATGTGGGTGTGCATGTATGTGTGTGTGTGTATACTCTGTACATATATAACTTGGTTTCTGATTATGGTTCTGCCATTGATCATTGAGCTTACCAAACGGGTAAGGTCAGCGACCAGCAATCCCACCTTCCCAACACTAAGATAATAAATGTGCCAACACACTCACCTTTTACATTGGTTCTAGAGCTTCACTGAGCTCCTTATGCTTGTACAGGAAACATTTTAAGGACTAGGCTATCCTCCTTTGCATATAGACAGCCCCTTTAATAGGAATCCCTTATGCAGAAAAGCTCAAGTGAGAGTCCTGGGGTTATTTAACCACTGACAGGAGAAATTTATGAAATGAAATGAAATGGTACTGAAGATGTTACCTGAACCCATCTCTGTACCATTTGTACAAGCATTAGTCAGCACAATTTCCTCTCCAAAGACCTGGAGCTATGATCAATGGCTTCTGGATCTCCTTTTCTAGAAATCTGTTTGTTTAAGACAGAGATTTTTTCCTAAGCAATGTCTCCCTGCTAGACAGGACACAGAAGGGAACTGCTTTCAGATTAATGCAGGTACCAACATGTATACACAGGTTGCTAGTGTTTTTTTTTTTTTTTTTTTTTTTTAAAGAATCATGGTAAAGGGAAGTGGCTCAACAAGTAAAAGTCCTTGCCATACAAGCATGATGACCAAAGATTGATTTTAAGAACCCACGCAAAAAGCCAGATAGAATGGGGAACACCTATAATCCCTGCACTTGTACAGTGAGAGGGGAGGCAGACAGGACACTCAGCTGAAGGTTCCAGGCCCAGCCAGGCTGGAGTACACAGTGCAATGGCAAATGGCAGAGACCCTGGATCAACAAGGTGAAAAGTAAAAACTGACTCCCAGTAGGTGATCTCTGACCTCTGACCTGTAACCACTTGTGTTAGAGACACAAGTGCTGTGCCATGGTGTTCCTCGCACACACATACATCATACATATACACACAATGCATTTTAGAAAACAAACCAACACACATGCACACTCAAACTGTTAAATAAAACTGTGCTACACAGATAAAGTGGAAGATGATACCTCAGGATCTTGCCAACCCAAGGACTAAACTCATACTAGAATAGACACATGAGGACAAGCATGAGAACTAAATGTGTCTAAGTTATTTGTCTTTACAATATTCATTAATAAAAATACAGGATAAAAACTAAGGGAATTTTATAAAAATCCACTTAAGAAAACTACAATTGGCTTCTTTAGGATTTCATGTGTAATTTTACATCTAAGATGAATTTTCATGAACACGTTATAAACCCTGAAAGCACATTTTTAAAATTTAAGTGCTGATATGCCACTATAATTTTACCTTCAATTTCATACACTGGGGGACCATTGCCTTTTATCACAGGTTTATTAAGTTTTACGGCATATGAGAGCGGCATGTGAAGCAGAGAATTACACTCTCATTTCCTTCCAAGAGAAAAGCTCTAGTACTTACCTTTCTCCATAAAACCTCTCAAAGAATTTTTCTTTCCAAGGTTCTGTTTTCTTTTCCTTCTCAATTTCTTGCCTTATTCGTAGTTGCATTTCTGGAGTAAACTCTCCTAAAAAGAAATTGGCAATAAATTGAATTAAAATGGTCATGTCTTCTTGCAATTCAAAAAGACCACGTGTCTTTCATTTGAGTAAACCTCACTGGATGTTAACGGTGAGAAGCCTAAGAATCACATTTTTGACATTGCCCCTTTTGTGAACATCGCTCAAATGGTCATTTCACATTAGAACAATGCTAAAATATTTGGCAAAGGTATTACATGCTATGGGCTGCCAATAAAACTCTTTATCCACTGTCCTGGAGGAAACCATCCCGATGGAAGTAGAAGTCACATAATGGACTATGAAATATTGTCAAAAGCCCTGTACAGGTCATAAGAATAATATATGCATTGAAAGTAGAGAGAGGACAGCACTTAATTTTTCCTAAGTCAATTAAAGAGGATTACATTTAGGAGTTGACTCTCGAGTTAGCTTTTAAAGGATGATCAGGCTTAGGAAAGTGATTAAATCACAAAGCATGGAGACATGAATATGCATATTTATGTCCTTTTGAGTGGCCAATTCTGAGCAGAATATAGGATGAAATTAAGTAAGAAAGGAAGGGTAAAGCCAACTATGCAATGTACACTCCAAAGAGAGATGAGTATTTCCTTCAAGAGATAGGAGCTCCTCATGGCATTCCATGAAGGGAGAGCAGGGACAGGTAAATAGTCTGGAAAGAGAGGTGACAAGGTGGTGCAGAAACCACAGGACTCCTGCCTGAAGAGTGTCAAACAGCATGGAGGGTAAGATGCAGGTTGCAAGTGGGCCAGCAACAGTGGGGATGACAACAGCTATCAGATTAAAAAGTAGAGCTGTAGGCATTGCCAAAGTTTTAGCATACCCACGGGTGAGGGTAGGGTTCAGAGATAGAAGGAAGAACAGAAAGGCAAGGGGGAAATCTGAGGTTTAGTACAGAACATTTAAGATTTAGAGTGTGTGGAACAAGCTAATGAGATCCACAAACATTGAAAAAAGAGCCTGGGTGAAGAGCAGGGGGCAGTCAGAACTGGGAGTGTATAGACAACAGTGTAAACCGAGGTGGCAAGCAAAGCTTCTTGGAGAAGTTGTACTGTTCAAAAGAAAATGTTGCCGGGCGGTGGTGGCGCACGCCTTTAATCCCAGCACTTGGGAGGCAGAGGCAGGCGGATCTTTGTGAGTTTGAGGCCAGCCTGGTCTACAAAGCGAGTCCAGGACAGCCAGAGATATT
>CAJQZJ010032044.1:1056171-1072483 GCA_907164525.1 Lophiomys imhausi | reverse complement strand
GAAAATGTTATGCTAGTGATGTCATTATTTATTATGAAAAAAAAAAAGAGTTCCCAAAGGAAGCTGTGAAAATCTGTGAGAAAAGAGGCCCAGGGAACAATTTGAAATATACTATGAATCTCTAAGGAGTGTTGTTTGATATGAAATAGGGTTTTTAAAAATAGTGCAAATAAAAAAAGAATAAAATTCAGCACGAGAAAAGGAAGTGACTTGTGAAGACTGAGGAGAAGGTGTGAACTACAGGAATCAGCATTCCTATGAGTAGTTTAAGCTTCCAACTGGGGCCAACAACTGGGAGTGAGCAGTGTGATGTGTTGCATTGGGTGTTTAAGTCTTTCCAAAATCCTGTCTTGAGTTTAAAGAAAGGAAAGGATGACAGCAGCTTCAGGGGCAAGAGTGTCAGCATTTCCTTAGAACCCAGGACATTTTGTAAATACAATGGATTAAATTATGTCATCATTTCAAGGAAATTATATTATGTAACAAAATGTATATGAAAAATCTATGATATATTGCACATTTCTAAAAATTGTCTGATATTAAAAACTCTCATTATCATCCAAGAATTAATGATTTCCTTTAGAAAAGGGTGGAATTTTTCTAAGTGAAAATGTGTTTCAGGGAGGAGTGGGGAAGACTTGGAAGTCAGAGGACTATATGAAGGTCAGCACAGCATGTGAAGGTACACTCCGCAGAGCGTGTGCACTCTACAGTGTGTGTGTGGTACAGTGTGAGTGGTCTGCAGAGGGTGTGTACTATACAGAGTATGTATACTCCAGGGTGTATGCTCCAGGGTGTGTGTACTCTAGTGTGTGTGTACTCTAGTATAGCATATGCAGTACACCACACTCTGTTTACTCTAGCACAGTGTGTTTACTCTAGCACAGTGTATGTACTCCAGCAGTGTGGGTGAACTCTAGCAGTGTGTGTGTTCCCTAACAGTGTGCATTACTGCCATATGTCCTCCAGTTATGGGCACACATAGAACATGCATTCTAATATAGTACACATGCTCTAATGTAATGCATGCACTCCAGCGAGCATGTGTACACTGACATAGTACATGCACTGTAGCACTGTGAGTGTCCTCTAACATTGCAGGGCATGAGCACTCTAACATAGTACCTGTGTTCTAACATAGTACGTGTGCTCTAGCATGTCACATAATAACAGAAAGCTAAAATTTACCTTCTGCCAGTCGCTGTTTCCACCCTTGTGCTGCATATGCAAAGAATTCATTATTTAGAGCTGAAGTACTGAGGCGTAAGATTCCATCACTTCCCATCTAGGAAATAAGCCGACAAAACAATATTCTGTCAGAAATAATTCAAAGTGAAAAGAAGCAAAGATTAATCTCTACTTTCTGGGTGTGTGTGTGTGCACATGTGCATATGCATGTGTGTGTGTGCACGCGCGTGTGTGTGTGTGTGTGTGTGTGTGTGTTTGTGTGTGTGTGTGTGTGTGTGTGTGTGTGTGTGTGTGTGTGTTAAGGACTGATGTAGGAAAAAAGGAAAGGAAAAATTATGACTCCTGGGTATCAATCACATGCATTTTGCTTGTGGACTTCCAGCACAGAGACAATTAGTGCTGTCCCTGACTGCAATTGTGGGCTGACTATAGAAGATTAAAAAAAAAAAAAAAAGTGAAGCAGTGTCAAGCAGCTAAGCATTAAGTGACTGGGAATGAAGAAAGCTGAAAGATAAAGGCTGAGAGAATGCATAGGTGGGCATGAGCAGAGGAGGACAAATCTATGCGAGAAGTGGAATTAGAGTGGTGTGGAGAACAGAAGGACAGGGTCTTTTTTACATATTGCCAACACTCATCTGAGGAGCAAGAATGTAAGTTCATATAGGTGACACAACAAGGATCTGTCAAATAATTTGTGTGTATACATGTGTGTGCATGTGTGAATAAGTGCACATATGTGTGTTGTGTGCATACTGTGGTGGGATGTTGAAGTCAGTGGACACCTTCCTTGTTGCTTTCCTTCCACCATGTGAATCCTGGTGACCAAATCCACAGCTTCAGGCATGTCAGTAAGTGTTCTTACTTGTAGGGTCATCTTAACAGCCCATGAGTAGATATCATACATATATGCACATTTTTTATTATCCTTTCTACACTCTATCTTCAGGCATATAAATGATAACCATCTTAAAGATTTAATGGAATGATCATATGAATATACCATCAGATAAAAAAATCTTTCAGGAGTAAAGAGGAATATGGATTCTGAAAATACATAGTATCTTGATCATGGAAAATCAAACCAAGAGAAGGCAGACATCAGGAACTTTGAAAGTACTAATGACTAACTTGAGGGCAAAAGATGAAATCCTTAGCATCTCCATCTAAGAAGAAACTGGTAACCACTTAAATATCCAATGTTCTGAACACATTTTACACAATATTTCATTCACTGTTTGTTTAATCTACATTTTAACATTATTTAACAGACACCTTTCAGGTCACCAGTGTGAGCTTACTTACCTGGTCTTTGTATAGACACTAGCAATGAAGAAAAAGTCCTTCTCCTTAAGTTCTCAATACATACTATATGAAGCAAATCATTCTGGTTCCACTAGAGCCTTTCCACTCATCTATGTTTGGTGTGGCTGGGATAATAAATATTGACTGCCATTTCTAGAATCTAGAATCATCTAGAACACAAATCTCTGGGTATGCCTAGGAAGAAGTATCTAGATTGTGCTGATTAGTATAAGAGAACTAGCTTTATGTGCATGACATCACTACATGGGGAGGAGCCTAAATGCAAAGAAGGAAATGAGCTGTGAGCCAACATTCATTACTTTCTTGCTTCTGGCTGCAGAGGCTTATATAATCAGCTGCCTCATGCTGCCACCATCATGATGTCTCTAACATGATGGACTGCATGGGAAGCTATGAGCCAAGATGAAGCCTTCCTTAAGCTACTTCTTGTCAGGTATTTGGTTACAGTAACTTTTAAAGTAAGAAATACAGTAGCAACAATATAACTTTATGGTCAGCATGACAAGGTCCTAGTGTTTGTATAAAACTCCCAAGGTTCTGTCTTTTGAGTGGATATTCTATAATATCATTTTTAGAATTCAGTCTAACCACTGAACCCTTAGGTGCTACCTGGTAATACATTAACAATGGCTAGGACACAGGGATCTTTTTTTAATGTTTATTTATTACTTTAAGTTACATCTCCATCATAGTGCCCTCTTTCCACCCCACCCAGTTCCACCCTCCCATCCCCTCCTCCCTCTCACACCCATCCCACTCCTCCGATGTGGAGTGTCCCTACATATCAGCCCCTCTCAGTTCAATAGTCATATGAGGGCTAAGAGCTTCCTCTTGTACTGGGGGCCTACATGGTAGCACCCCTAGGGCAAATTTTCCCATTAATAGGTAACAAAGTCTATGTTCCTGATATTTTTGGTGTGTTGGTTGTAGGATAGTTATCCTGTACTATATGGCTACAATCCAACTATAAGTGAGTAGATGCCATGTGCATCTTTCTGAGTCTGGGTTAGCTTACTGAGGATGACCTTTTCTAGTTCCATCCATTTGGCTATGAATTACATGATTTCCTTGTTTCTGATAGCTGAGTAGTATTCCATTGTGTAAATGTACCATAATTTTCTTTATCCATTCATCAGTTGTGGGACATCTGGGTTGTTTCCAGTTACTAGCTATTACAAATAAGGCTGCTATAAACATAGATGAGGATATGTTCTTGTGGTTTGGTGAGGAATCATTTGGGTTGATACCCAGAAGTGGTATGGCTGTGTCTTGAGGTAGGGCTATTCCAAGTATTCTAAGCTATCGCCAGACAGATTTTCATAGAGTTTGTACAAGTTTGAATTCCCACCAGCAATGGAGGAGTGTTCCCCTTTCTTCACAACCTCACTAGCATGTGCTGTCATTTGAGATTTTGATCTTAGCCATTCTGACAGGTGTGAGATAGAATCTCAGAGTCCTCTTGAGTTGCATTTCTCTGATGATTAAGGATGTTGAGCATTTCTTCATCTGTCTCACTGCCATTAGAGATTCCTCCTGTGTGAATTCTTGGTTTAGCTCTGTTCCCCATTTTTTGATTGGATTATTTGGTTCCTTGGTGTTTAATTTCTTGAGTTCTTTATAAATTATGGATATTAGCCCTCTGTTGGAAGTGGGGTTGGTAAAGATCTTTTCCCAATGAGTATTTTGCCATTTTGTTCAAATGACAGTGTCGCTTGCCTTACAGCAGCTTGTCAGTTTCCTGAGGTCCCATTTATTGATTGTTGGACATAGAGCCTGAGCTATTGGTGTTCTGTTAAGGAAGTTGTCACCTATGCCAATGAGTTTGAGGCTTTTCACCACTTTCTCTTCTAACAGATTTAGTGTGATGGGCTTTATGATAAGGTCTTTGATCCACTTGGACTTAAGTTTTGTGAAAGGTGATAATTATGGGTCTAATTTCATTCTTTTACATGTTAACATCCAGTTAGACCAGCACCATTTGTTGAAGATGCTGTCCTTTTTCCATTGTACGGTTTTGGCTTCATTGACAAAAATTAAGTACCATAGGTGTGTGGATTCATATCTGGGTCTTCAATTCGATTCTATTGATCCACTGGTCTGTTTCTATACCAGTACCATGCTGTTTTTATTACGAATGCTCTGTAGTACAGCTTGAAATCTGGGATGGTGATACATCCAGGTTTTTTTATTATTATTTTACAGGATTGATTTAGCTATTCTGGGTTTCTTGTTACTCCATACGAAGTTGAGAATTATTTTTTCCAGGTCTAAAAAGAATTGTGCTGGTATTTTGATAGGAATTTCATTGAATCTGTATATAACTTTTGGTAGATGGCCATTTTTATTATGTTGATCTTACCTATCTATGAGCATGGGAGATCTTTTCATCTTCTGATGTCCTCTGCAATTTCTTTCTTCAAGGACTTGAAGTTCTTGCCATACAGGTGTATCACTTTCATGAAGGTGTTTAAGTGTTGTATTAGTTCATTGGTGGAATTTTTGGGGTCACTTATGTATACTATCATGTCATCTGAAAATAGGGATAATTTTATTTCTTCCTTTCCAATTTTTATCCCTTTGATCTCCTTTAGTTGTCTTATTGTTCTGGCTACGATTCAGATTCAAATACTATGTTGAAGAGATATAGGGAGAATGGGCATCCTTATCTTGTCTCTGATTTAAGAATTTGAGAGGAAATGCTTTAAGTTTCTCTCCATTTACTTTGATGTTGGCTACTGGCTTGCTACATATCACCTTTATTATTTCTAGTTATGGACCTTGTATGCCCATTCTCTCCAGGGCTTTTAACATGAAGGGGTGTTGGATTTTGTCAAATGCTTTTTCAGCATCTATCAAGATGATCATGTGGTTTTCTTCTTTCAGCTTGTTTCATTCGGTTTGCCAGTATTTTATTAAGTATTTTTGTGTCTATGTTCATGAGGGAAATTAATCTGAAGTTCTCTTTCTTTGTTGGTTCTTTGTGTGGTTTAGGAATCAGGGTGACTGTGGCCTCATAGAATGGGTTTGGCAGTGTTCCTTCTGTTTCTATTTTGTGGAAGAATTTGAAGAGTATTAGTATTAGCTCTTCTTTGAAGATCTGGTAGAATTCTCTTCTGAAATCATCTGGGGATTTCCTCAATGTCTTTTGTTATTTATTCCTTTTCATTTCTGATTTTGTTGATTTGGGTTTTTTCCCCTCTGCCTTTTAGTTAATTTGGCTAAGGGTTTCTCTATTTTGTTGATTTTCTCAAGGAACCAACTCTTGGTTTTGTTTATTCTTTGTATTGTTCTTTTTGTTTCTAAGTTGTTAATTTCAGTCCTAAGTTTGATGATTTCCTGCCTTCTGCTCCTCTTGGGAGTATTTGCCTCTTTTTTTCCAGTTCTTTCAGTTCTGCTGTTAATTTGCTAATATGAGCTGTCACAATTTTCTTTTTGAAGGCACTTAGTGGTATGAACTTTCCTCATAGCACAGCTTTCATTGTGTCCCATAGGTTTGGGTATGTCTTCACTTTCATTGAATTTTAAGAAGTCTTTGATTTCCTTTTTTATTTCTTCCCTGACCCAGTACTCATTATGTAGAGTTGTCCAGTTTCCATGAGTGTGTAGGCTTTCTGTTATTTCTGTTGTTGTAGAAGTGCAACCTTATTCCATGGTGGTCTGTTAAGATACAAGGGGTTATTTCAAATTTCTTGTATCTGTTGAGGCTTGCTTTGTGTCCAACTATGTGGTTGATTTTGGAGGAGGTTCTGTGTGGAGCTGAAAAGGTGTATTCTTTTGTGTTTGAGTGAAACGTTCTGTAGATATATGTTAGGACCATTTTGTTCATGATCTCTGTTAGACTAATTATTTCTCTGTTTGGTTTCTGTCTTGATGACCTGTCCTTTATTATGAGTGGGGTGTTGAAGTCTCCCACTACTATTGTGTGGGGATCAATGTGTGGTTTAAGCTATAGAAGAGTTTCTTCTACAAATGTGGATTCCCTTGTATTTGGGGCATAGATATTCAGTATTGAGATGTCATCTTGATGAATGTTTCCTTTAATGAGTATGTAGTGCCCTTCCCTATCTTTTTTGATTAACTTCAGTTGAAAGTCTACTTTATTTGGTATTAGGATGGCTATTCCAGCTTGCTTTCTGGGCCCATTTGCTTGGAAAACCTTTTCCCATCCCTTTACTCTGAGGTAATGTCTATCTTTGTTAGTGAGATGTGTTTTTTTTTGTATGCAGCAAAATGATGCATCTTGTTTATGGATTCATTCTGTAAGCCTGTGTCTTTTTATTGGGGAGTAGAGTCCATTGATGTTGATGGATATTAATGACCAAAGGATGTTATTTCCTGTTATTTTGATGTAGGTGGTGGTTGTGTGTTTCTTTTGGTTTAGCTGCAGTAGAGTTTTTTTGCTTCCTCTGTTTTCTTGGGTGTAGTTATCTTCTCCGGGTTGGACTTTTCCTTATAGGATCTTTTGTATGCCTGTATTTGTCAGTAGATACTGTTTAAATTTGGTTTTGTCATGGAATACCTTGTTTCCTCCATCTATGCTGATAGTTTTGATGGGTATAGTAGTCTGGTTGGGCACCTATGTTCTCTTAGGGCCTGTGGGATGTCTTCCCAGGCCCTTCTGGCTTTTAAAGTTTCTGAGGAGAAGTCAGGTGCAATTCTGATGGGTCTTGATCTTTTTCTCTTACAGCTTTTAATATTTTTCTTTGTTCTGTACATTTGGAGTTTCAATTATTATGTGGCAAGAGGAATTTCTTTTCTGATCTAATCTGTTTGGCATTCTGTATGTCTCTTGGAATTTTACTGGCCTCTCTTTCCTTAGATTTGAAGGTGTTGAGGATGTTTCCTGGACGTTGGAGTTGGGAGTCGTCTCTTTCCTCTATGACTATAATTCCTAGGTTCTGTCTTTTCATTGAGTTCTTGATTTCTTGGATTTTGTGGGTGAGGACATTTTTCAATTTCTCATTTTATTTGGTTGTTGTATTTGCTGAGAAGGGGCAAGGTGCACTGGCTCTGGTATGAACACTACAACCTGTCCACTAGGCTTGGACTCAATGGAGTTCCACTGACTTATAACTTAATCACCCACCTTTCAGCCTGCTCTGATCTTACCATTTCAGTGGCACTGCTGGTCCCCTAGGGTCTTGGAGGGATCATGTGAATGCTGGGCACTCAGGAAGCTGGAGGTACCTCTATATGGCAGTTGGGGCTGCCTCCCAAGGGCCTGCAGTGATCAGACCTGTGGGACACTGTACTGGTGCAGGAAGAGCAGCCCTCTGCCTGTCTGGGCACAATGTTCTTCCACATGATTGTATATCCAATAAAGGGACCTGTATGTTCAACACCTTTCTGGGTAAGCCCAGATATGCTTGTACCTCCCAGACTGCTGCTCTGCTGGAGATAAATCTTGGTGATCCTGAAGTTCTGCTGTATGGAATGGTGGCGTGGAAGCTGGGCGCTCTAGAGGGTGATGAGTACCCCTGTCTGGGGTTCAGAGCTACTCATTTTGTATTTGAGTGAGTGGCTCGTGCCTGCTTCTGCAGCTGGCTTCATGCTGGTCTCTGCTCCATGCTGCTGGGGTCTTCTCTAGACCCCAGCCTCTGGTGCATGCCACTGGGCTCTGCTCTGGGCCCTGGCTTCTGCTCCATGCCGTTGGTCTCCACTCAGAGCCCCAGGCCTCTGATCCATGCCTCTGGGCTCCGCTCCTGGATACAGGGATCTTAGAGTTGAGAGTAGAATGAGCTAGTTCTAGGTCCCACTTGACTGCTGTGTGCATTCTCTCCTCTAAGTTCTATATTTAATAAGTCCAGACGCCTACCTCCACTGGGTGAATCACTTCTACTAGGGCATGCTGCTCATTTTGATACTACTGTTATTTGGGATCATGAATGCCCTGTTCATTGTAGGAAGTTTAGTAGCATGCCTGATGCATGCCCTACCAGCAGCAACCCCTTTTGGGATAGTGTTAAGCATTCTAAATGTTAATTAATTGGTCCTGTTTGCTGTCTGTTACTTACATTGACTCTGATTGGTTAAATAAAATGCCAAGGCCTGAGATTGGGCAAAGACAGACAAAGGTGGGACTTCCTGGGATTAGGGCAGGAAGCCTACACTTTAGACAGAGAATTAAAGTATTCCAGCCAACAGCAGGAAGAAGGAATTCCAGCTAGGAGCAGCAGGAAAGAGGACGCATAGCATGGGTTAGAAAAAGGAACCTCATTCCACATGGCCAGAAATATCAGCATATCATGGAGAGTGGCAGTCCAAGGGGACATATGTATATATGGGGTCATATTTGGGTAATAGAATTATGAGCAAGCTTAGATGGGCTAGGATTGCACGACTCAGGCCAAGGCTTGTAAAACCCATGCAGTCTCTGTGTGCTCATTTATATTGGCTGCTTAAAGATAAACAGCCGCCGAACCAATTAACAATAATCTAAATACTATTAAATTACTTATTAGCCATATTTTTTTACAAACCCCTCTCTAAGACGTATTATCTAAAGGTGTCTTCATATATCTTTAAATATAATATGGAGGCCAAACCATACTACCAGGACAGAAATCCTCTACAAATACACAATGAGTTAGCAACACTATGGTAGCTATGCTTTGCTTAGATACCTTGAATCTCTCATATGGTGGGACCACAAGGCAAAGAATATCTACTACACAAATGGGTCATCCAGAGAGAGAAAGCTGCTGTTCCGGAGAGGGACAGGCAGGAGGATGCTGGAAACTCTGGGAATTTGCTGGTACATTTCCTGCTGCATGTAAAGCAGGATCACAGCAGTGATTACTGGCCATAGGATAAGGCTCTTAAGGGGTGATGCCTGGGTCCTGCTACCAGTTCTATCAGCATAGGAGCTGTTCTGGGGATAATCATAAATATGTCTTCAGAGGGAATAGGAAGAATTTCAAGCAGAGATTAAGTCCATCTTCAGTCTGTAGCTAACACACCAGTTATCACTCTTGTTATTTCTTTCCTTTGTCCTGTCTTCAATTCCTTTATTCCTTATCCAAGAATTTGTGACAAAGCAGGCTTCGTGTAAGGCACTGCAAGTGCTATGAGAGCTAGAACGAAGCCAGCAGTAGTGACGCTCCACAAGAACCCTGAAGCCCATGCGAGGCAAACCAAGCAGGAAAACAATTAGATATGCTAATTGCACCCAAGTCTATAAAGTCTTGGACTTCTGCTCTAGTTCACAGGTCTCGAAGGTGGGAACAACTCACATCCATGGGAAACAGGTGTGATCATAAATAAGACATATATGAAAGAATGTGGGCTTTAGCCTCTACCCGGGGCTAGCCTACTGAGTGCTTCTCAATAAATATGAGGCTCTAGGTTAGTGGCCCCCAGTTTTGAGTGTCTCCTTAAATTTACTTCTACATTTTATGATCTTTTCCAGCTTGAGTCACAAGACAGGGCATGAGACTCTATTCTGGGAAACAAAAAACTCTAAAAGATCAGTGCCTGCAAAGTAGCTGTAGGCATGTGTAAAAATGAAAAGTAGCAGGGGATATGGAGTCATTATTAAATGCTATTGGAAGAGTTGGGGTCAGATGATAAAAGGAAGGCACATGGTGGTGATCCTCAGTATGGGTAAAGGTTTTGGGGTCACAGAGGCAATTGTACTGTGAGCATGTCATAGGAAGCTCTAAAGAGTCCCAGTATAACCCTGGCAGGAGGAAGTTAAAGATGTCTTTCTTTGAAGTCAAGCAGCTCATCCAAGAATGTTGCCACGTATGTTGAGTGATGTGCCTCTAAGCCTGAAATGTGGACAAAGGCTGCAGGAGGAGGACCTCCATGGTGCAGAAGAAAAGCCACTCCACTGAGAGAGATAAAAACAGAAGTGGATTGTTGTTTCATGGTTGGATTTAAAATAAGAATAGCAGGTGCAGGGCAGGTTCCCCACAAATCAAGAAACATGTGCACTGAGAGTACATGTGTGTAAGGCACAGTGGCAAAGGTCTGAAATGTTCTGTGTTTAGGAGCACACATGGAGCAGATGCACCAAGAGCCTATGTGATTGACAGACTCTCCAGTGTACTCCAGAATGGTTTTCTTGCTGCACTTATTTTGCTTAGTGAAAGATTTGAAATTTGTCTCTGGAAGCCAATATACAGAATTTTGGCTTCATGTATTCTGCCAGGCTGGGGGCCTGGCAACTAATTTTAAGACATAGGGAAACAGCAGATCCAGGGTCAGCTCCAACAGAACCTCAAGATGTGAGCACAGGAAAGTACAAGTGTGACCTAAAAATATTCAAATATTCTAGAGCATGGAAGCTAGCTCCTGAGGAACATCATTTTCTTTCTTGCTTGCTTGCTTGCTTTTTTCTTTCTTTTTTAGATTTACATGAGCCATTTATCATAATTGTTTTATCATAATTAGCTCTACCTAATAACTTCTGTGTGGTTAGATGTCATTAAAATGCATTCATACATGTGTGCATGTTGGAACACATGACCTAGTGTGTGTGTCTACTTTGAGACAGTGTTATTTTGCAGCCTTCAAACTCACATAGATCCACCTGCCTGCCTCCCTACTGCTGGAATTAAAGGCATGCACCATCATGCCTGGCTTAAGCATTTTTATATTTAAAAAAATTTTTAAATATTTATTTATTACTTCAGGTTATATTTCCATCACAGTGTGCTCTTTCCACCCCTCCCAGTCCCGCCCTCCCGCCTGCTACCCCCTATCCCTTCCATCCCACTCCTCTGGAGTGCAATGTCCCTACATATCAGTCCCCCACCCCAGTTCAGCAGTCATATGAGGGTCAAGAGCCTCCTCATAGACTGGGGGCCTACAAGGCAGCACCACTAGGGCAAAGTGTCTCATTGACAGGAAACAAAGTCTATGTTCATGTTCCCTTTGGTGCAGTGGCTGCAGTATGGTTATCCTGTACTATATGACTAAAATCCGACTATAAGTGAATAGATGCCGTGTGCATCCTTTTGAGTCTGGGTTAGCTCACTCAGGATGAGCTTCTTTAGTTCCATCCATTTGGCTGCAAAATGCGTGATTTTGTTGTTTCTTAAGTACATGAAAAGTAATGTTCCCAGCCTGTGTGAGACAGCACAATTAAACACCATGGCTAAAATATACTTAGGAAATGCATGCCAGTAAAACTTTTAAAACACACTATTAATTTTATGGCCTTTAAAAATACTGTCTGAAAGATATAACGCTTTAATGAACTAGAACGATAAACATTTCTGAAAGGTTAATATTAATTTGATGAGCTATAAATTCTGTTTTTTATTAGCTATGATAGAACCATTCATTCTGAAAAAAATCTTCTTTCATAATGAAGTGTCTATCTAAGCTACTGATCAACTGTGCTTGCTTCTAAATTAGCAAGAAAAAAAAAACTGACCAAAATAACTTCTCTAGGGAAAATAATAGTAAAGATAAATGTGTTCAAACACAGATCCTGAGATGATCCAAAGATTTAAATTTTTTCTTGATGAGTTTATTATTTGCCTTTGATGTTGGATATTAATATATTTTAGATGGTTGTGTTAATACATACCTGTAATCACATTCTTGTGAGGTTCAGGATTACTGTGAGTTTGGGGACAGGCTGGGCTACATATTGAATTTTAGGTAAGCCTTGTCTCCAAGGTGAGATCAAATTTGAAAGACAAAAAAACAGGGGAGAGATCCAAGATGGCGCTGACCATAGAGCAGTGCATCTGAGTAGTAGGTGAATGAGATTAGTCACTGTGGAGTGAATGTGAGGTCCCCTAGCCGACAGTCAAACACAGACGGTGTCTGAATTCCCACGGTGAACACTGAGACTGGTCACCAGGTAAAACAGCCCACCCAGTGCCAGGGAACACCACCCTTAGATCAGCCAGCTCTGTCACCGGTCTGGAGAGAAGCTCCCGCTAGAGGAGATGTAGCCCAGGAGCGATCCAGCCCACGGCTCCAGGCTCCAGCCACACAGCAGCAGCCCCGCCTGTCTGCCTGATATCCAGCCTGCACTATGACCTGTACACTCAAGAGGGAAAAACAGCCGCATCACAAGAGCAAAGGTAAGTGAGATTTTTTTCCCGGAGTTTCCAACATGGTGGCACAGTGTGTACTGTAGCGGAGAGGCAGAGACCTAAGCCAGTCACAGCGAAGCAATTAGGAGCCAAGACTGACTGCAAACAGAGCCTGCGACTTTGTGTTCTCCACAAATACTGGGGCGGGTGGGTCACTCACCCTAGCACCCAAGCATCTAAGGCAGTCAGCAACAGGCACACTGAGGCCTGCACCCATTGTGGATGGAGCTCCCTGCCTGCAAGGTCAGCCTAGCTGGGGAGCCAAAATGACTGGGTCAGTGAGAGGAGAACACAGACCCAACCACAGCTCTACCTGCCTTTCTGAGGAGACTTGACAGGTTCCAGGTCCTCAGAGGCTAGCCCTCTCCCCACTCCAATCCCCTCTATACTGGTCGAATTGGGTCACAAGCAGTTGAGGAGAGTGGCAGCCACCCTCCTCTCTGAGAGACAGTCAGTCTATTACAGGAACCTGCCCGCCATCTGGAGGTAAACACCAGGATCTCAGGATCAGCCAATCCCCAGGGCAGGGAGTTTTCCTGAGCACCAAGGTCAGCTGACAAAAGACACAAATAGACAACACCTGGGACAAATGGATGACAAAAGATCAGTGCAAGAACATGGTAAAAAAAAAAATCCAGAACAATAGGATGTCTCCAGATCCTAGCAATAATGCTACAGACAACTCTGGACAGTGGAACAGAATTGAAACAAAGGAAAATGACCTTAATCCTATGCTTATATTAATAATAGAAGGCCTAAAGGAGGAAATCAAATACCTCAGAGAGCAAACACAAAGTACTGTAAAGGAGGTGATGGAAATGATTAAAGTGCCTAAAGGAATGGAAGACCTGAAAAGGGAAGTTGAAGCAATGAAGAAAATCCAATCCGAGACATCCATCGAACTGGAAAACCTCAAGAAAAGAATCAGAACTACAGACACTAGCATCACCAACAGAATACAAGAGATGTAAGAAAGAATTTCAGGCTCAGAGGATAAAATTGAAGAAAATGATATATCTGTCAAAGAAAATGTCAAATCTAAAAAAGTCCTGACACAAAACCTTCAGGACATCAAGGACACAATGAAAAGATGAAATCTCAGAATAATAGAAATAGAAGAAAGAGAAGAGTCCCACCTCCATGGACCAGAAAATATCTTCAACAAAATCATTGAAGAGAATTTCCCAAATCTAAAAAAAGAGATGTCTATAACTGTACAAGAACCTTACAGAACTCCAAATAGATTACACCAGAAAAGAAAATCTTCCCGCCACATAATAATCAAAACATTAAATGTACAGAACAAAGAAAGAATTTTAAAAGCTGCTAGGGAAAAGGGTCAAGTAACATATAATGGCAAACCTATCAGAATCACACCTGACTTTTCTTCAGAGACTCTAAAAGCCAGAAGGGCCTGGACAGACGTCTTGCAGACCCTAAAAAATCACAAATGCCAGGCAAGACTACTATTCCCTGCAAAATAGTCAATCAACATAGATGGAGAAAACAAGACAGTCCATGACAAAGCTAAATTCAAACAATATCTATACACAAATCCATCTCTACAGAAGATGTTGGAAGGAAAACTTCAACCCAAAGAGGTTAACTACACACAAGAAAGCACAGGAAGCAAATAGAATGCCTGTAGCAAAACCAGAAGAAAAGAAGCTCACTCACACACTATTTCTACCAACATCAAGATGGCAGGAAGTAACAATCACTGGTCATTAATATCTCTCAACATCAATGGACTCAATTCCCCAATAAAAAGGCACAGGCTAGCATAATGGATGCGAAAACAGAATCCCACTTTCTGCTGCTTACAAGAAACACACCTCAGCAAAAAAAGATAGACATTATCTCTAAGTAAAGGGCTGGAAAAAGATATACCAAGCAAATGGACCCAAGAAAAAAGCTGGAGTAGCAATTCTAGTATGCAACAAATTGGACTTTCAACCAACATTATTCAAAAGAGATGGGGAAGGACACTACATACTCATCAAAGGAAAAATTCACCAAGATGAAATTTCAATACTGAACATCTGTGTCCCAAATGTAAGACCACCCACATTCATTAAAGAAACACTACTGAAGCTCAAATCCCACATTGAACCTCACACATTAATAGTGGGAGACTTCAACACACCATTCTCACCACTGGACAGATCAATGATGCAGAAACCAAACAGAGAAATAATGAACCTCACAGATGTCATGAATCAAATGGACCTAATTGATATCTACAGAACATTTCACCCCAAAACAAAAGAATACACTTTCTTCTCGGCACCTCATGGAACCTTCTCCAAAATCGACCATATAGTCAGCCACAAAGAAAGCCTCAACAGATTCAGGAAAATTGAAATTACTCCTTGTAGCTTCTCAGATCATCACAGAATAAAGCTAGGCTTCAACAATAACAAAAACAACAGAGAGCCTGCAAAAACATGGAAACTGAACAACTCTCTCCTCAATGACCTCTGGGTCAGGGAAGAAATAAAAAAAGAAATTAAAGTCTTCTTAGAACTCAATGAAAATGAAGGCACAATATACCCAAACTTATGGGACACATTGAAAACAGTGCTAAGAGGAAAGTTTATAGCACTAAGTGCCTTCAAAAAGAAACTGGAGAGTTCCTATACTATCCACCTAAAAGTACATCTGAAAGAGCTAGAACAAAGAGAAGCAAATACTCCCAAGAGGAGCAGACTAGAGGAAATTATCAAACTCAGGGCTGAAATCAACAACTTAGAAACAAAAAGAACAATACAAAGAATCGACAAAACCAAGAGTTGGTTCTTTGAGAAAATCAACAAAATAGAGAAGCCCTTAGCTAAATTAACTAAAAGGCAGAGGGAAAATACCCAAATCAACAAAATCAGAAATGAAAAGAGGGAAATAACAACAGACATTGAGAAAATCCAGAGAATCGTTAGGTCCTACTTCAAAAACTTGTACTCCACAAAATTGGAAAATCTAAATGAAATGGATGATTTTCTTGATAGATTCCACCTACCAAGGTTAAATCAAGAACAGGTAAACAAACTAAACAGTCCTATAACCCTTAAGGAAATAGAAGAAGTCATTAGAAGTCTTCCAACCAAAAAAAGCCCAGGCCCAGATGGTTTCAACATAGAATTCTACCAGACATTCAAAGAAGAGCTAACACCAATATTCTTCAAACTCTTCCACAACATAGAAACAGAAGGAATACTGCCAAACACATTCTATGAGGCCACAGTTACCTTGATACCTAAACCTCACAAAGACCCAACAGAGAAAGAAAATTTCAGACCAATTTCCCTTATGAACATAGATGCAAAGATCCTTAATAAAATACTTGCAAACCAGATCCAAGATCACATCAAAAGTATCATATACCATGATCAAGTAGGCTTCATCCCAGGGATGCGGGGGTGGTTCAACATTAGAAAATCCATCAATGTAATCCACCATATAAACAAGCTGAAAGAAAAGAACCACATGATCATCTCATTGGATGCTAAAAAAGCTTTTGACAAAATACAGCACCCTTTCATGTTAAAAATCTTAGCAAGATCAGGCATACAAGGACCATATTTAAAAATAATAAAGGCAATTTACAGCAAGCCAATAGCCAACATCAAAATAAATGGAGAGAAACTTAAAGCATTTCCTCTAAAATCAGGGACAAGGCAAGGCTGCCTACTCTCTCCATATCTCTTCAACACAGTACTTGAAGTTTTAGCTAGAGCAATAAGACAACT
>CAJQZJ010032044.1:1018560-1045894 GCA_907164525.1 Lophiomys imhausi | reverse complement strand
GTGTGTGTGTGTGTGTGTGTGTGTGTGTGTGTGTGTGTGTGTGTGTGTGTTAGAATGTGTGTAGTATAGGTATATATGCATGAACTCATGTGGATTACACATTATGTGTCCATGCATTTGTAAGTATATATTACACACATACCTGTTTTCCCTCTGAAAATCCACTTTGTGAATAACTTAAGCACCTGGCTAAAATTATGGCCTCCAGTTTACACATTCAACTCTGCTCTGATGGCCAATCAGACACTGTGGAGGCTATTCCATAGAACAAGACATATGGGATAGTAATTTTGCAGCCTTAGTGACCAGGAAAATAATTTTTTTCTAACAGGACTATCAAAACTTTTTCTCATAATTTCAGTTTTGAATTTCAGCACAGGCAATGGGTAAAATATTTTCTGAAGGACACAGAAGTCTCTAGAAAACAAATGGCAAAGGAGAAGCTCAATATTGGGTTTTTGAGTAGGCTCAGTTACTGAGTGTCCACTAGGAAGCTTGTGTGGGTTTTTAGTGACTCTTCCCAGCAATATTATCAGAAACAATAATTACTGTCCAGGGAACTGTCCTACACTTTTAATATTTTGAGCTCTTTCAAATAAGTTGTCTGCCCTCAATTTGGTACACAGAGTGGGCTAATTTCAATATTGTGTCAGCACCCTGTGGCAGAATTAGTAAAAATAAACAGATATGTAAAGACAAGCATACATCCTCTGACAGATGAAGCTTTAATCTAAATTGGAGTAGTAAGCTTTGATATTCATGGAGTATCTACTTAATGACAAATCTGTAGAGAAGTGTTGGCTACACCTTGGGGGTCATCTGATAGGCATTTATGAGAAGTAATGTTTTTAAAATGACCCAAAGACATAAAATAAAATATGAACAAATCTTAGAAAATATGAAACGTGTACATATAACTATTTTTGTTTGTTTTCTGAGATAGGGTAACTTATATAGTCCAGGTTGGCCTTCAATCCCATATGTAACCAAGGATAAACTTGATCTGCTGATCCTTCTTCCTCAACCTCTAGACTTCTAGGATTACAGTTCTGCACTGCCGTACTCAGCTTGTGCATAGTTATTAAAAAACAATCTCCCATTTTATTTTTTTCCAGTGTTCCCTCTGTGGGAGGGGAGGGAGAAGAAACAGACATTCAGTGTACAAAACCATTAAACAGAACATGAGTGTTCTAGCTGGTGAGACTCGAGCTCACATTCCCAGAGATAAAATAAGGTTATGTTATAATGTAGTGAGAACCAGTGAGTCACTGTTTCTATTTGTAATACTCTCAACAGCTGTGTTTAAGTGACTACCTATTAGTCACTCGTTGCTTTAACAAACACTTCGTAAGCATCAACTATGTGCCAGGAACCATGAAATGGACAGGCGGCTTCTGTTTCCACAGGAGCCTGGGCCCTAGAGTAGAAAAGGAAGGATTCAATGTTGGCAACACAAGAGAAATTCTCAGAGTAGAATGGATGTTAGGAGAAGCTCCTGACTTTGGCACTACTCTGTCCTGGTTTCCTTCTTTGTGGCTTTTTAAACATCTTCATCCTACTGCACCTGCTGCTGCCCATCCCCAGTTTAATAATAGCCCCTTCTCTTTATTGTACAATAAAACCTAGAAGCAGTAATAACTGTTGTTAATGTAATGTTTGTAACAACCCCATTCTCATCTGTATTTATGGCCATAACAAAATTCCACAGGCAGATAGCTTATAAACAACCAAAAGTGATTTCTCAGTTTTGGTGGTTAGAGAGTCTAATATTGCAGTGTCTGTATATTTGGGGCCTAGAAAGGCCCATTCTGTGGTTCACAGATTGTGTCCCCTTGCTATCTAATTTCAGTCAAGCTAACTTCAACCACCCCATCAAAGGCCATCCCTAATACTACCATCATGGCCATTGGGATTTCAACATATGTGTCATATATGTGTGTGTATATGATATATACATATATATTATAAAATATAAATGTGCATGAGGGATGCATATAGAAGGGATGCAGTCATTCAGACCAAGCATCAAGGCAGGATCTAGCCCGTAAAAGGCTTCCTTGCATATGATGCTAACGGGCTTTCTGTCCGTTAACATGTAGGCATTCGAGCTGTTCCTTTTGGTCAGTGTGAATGGGCTAGGAGCTGGGAATACTACAGCCAGACAAGCCAGGGAGCTGAGGACTCTGGTCATGCAGAACAAGGATGCAAGTGTGTGGCAGAGGAGCAGAAACAGGGCATCAGGGTCAGCCCTGCTTTAACTCCTTTTGGCTGTAAATTTTTAGCCCATGGTGTTCATCTCTCCGCAGTTCAATTCCATCATCTGTCAATATGGGATTCCTAGTAATTTACTTCAGAGTTTTAGTGGGGAGTAAATGAATAAATGCACACCAAATGCCAAATGGCCCTGGTTTAGAGAACATTCTCAGCAAGTTAATGAAGGGGTAATGATGTAAAAGCCTCAGGTAGACAGAGAGGCTCTGGACAGGAAAGCTTATGTCTCAGACAACACCTGTGGACTGTTAGGATCTGGGAAGCTTCCCCCTGTTGCATCAACTACTGTGCAATGGCAGAGGAACTACCAGGGAGACTCTTTTATCCCAACCCTTTTGTGTCCTATAAAACTCCAAGTCCCCTGCACTGCATGTGTGCAGTCACCGCTCCTGAGGACAGAAAGGTGCCTTTCATTGTTCTGTATAAGGGCAATCTGCTTCTGGATATGCCTGCATGCTTTCTTTTATTTCCACATGGATCCCATCAACCCCTACCTCACAGTTCAGGCTAATAATAACTATTTAGCAGGAAGTCTAGTAGGAGAAGTGTCAATTTGAGGCCAGTGGCGACATAATGAGATCTTGTCTCTAAATACATACATACATACATACTAAGAAATATATAAACTTGTTAGGGGGTGTGACAGACCCTCTGTACCACTGTGAAGTACCTCTAATGCAATGGTTCTCAACGTTCCTAACACTGCAACCCTTTCATACAGTTCCTCATGTTGTGTTGACCCCCAACCACAAAATTGTTTTCATTGCTACTTCTCACTGTAATTTTACTGCTGTTACAAATCATAATGTAAATATCTGTGTTTTCCGATGGTGTTAGGCAACCCCTGTGAAAACGTAAATTGGCTCCAAAGGGGCAGTGACCCACAAGTTGAGAACCACTGTTCTTATGTGTGAAAAGCTTGTATAATTCCCTTCTACTTTTGTGAGTGGTGATAGGCCTTTACTCTGATGGTTACATGAATAAGAGTCATCTCAGGCAGTGTCTGCTGTGCAGGGCCTGTAATCCAAGCCTCTTTGGATGCGGAGGCTGGTCCATCTAACTGAAGACCATTTGAGGTACAGATGCAGGTAACAACCAGCTTGGATACTTTGAAAAGACCTCATCTCAAAATAAAAGTAAAACTGGGCTGGCCATGTAGCTCAGTCATAGAGTAAGTACCGTATGTGCAAGGCTAGGTATCAAAGAGGATGAAGAGAAGGAAAACTTAGAGAAGGAAGAAGGGCAGGGGGGAGGAAAAGAAATATTTAAGAAATGAATCCCAACACTATTAATTCCCTAGGGACAGAAGTAGTCCTTAAAAGAGCTAAGGGCTTCACAGACTCAGAGAAACAAACATTGCATCTGATATCATATAAGGAACCTAGATAGAAAATGTGTGTGTGATGAAACTAGAAATGGGATCATGAAAACCGAGTAAGAGATCTTAGGGCAGGAGGTAAACAAAGAGCAAATGCTTGTAATAGGAAAACTGAAAAGGAACAAAGCAGACAATCTCAGGGGCAGAAAGAAACCAGCTCAAGGAAAGGAGCTTGTTGCTGCTGCTGCTGCTGTGTCTAGCATTCTATTGTGGACCATCTATGTCTTCAAATTAAGTCAACCAACTACAGGCACCCCTGACATCAGAAGGTACCCTTCTTTCTATTAAGTTAAACATAAAACTGTTAGGTACAACCCAGTTCCCAGTTCCTCTTACATTCTCAAAAAGGGGGCAGGAGAGAAAAAAGAGGGAAAGAACAGACTTGAAATACTTGAGACATTCCACTCCTACCCTGCTCTCTATAGTTAAGTCACTCAGCTGGGTCGCACTGGGGTAGATTTACAATCAGAAACATGTGTTTCCAAACCTATGTCTATATCTTGACCATACTCTAAAGATCTAGTTTCTTAAGTCTTTGTTTCATTATTAAATATACACAACTGCAAAGTTTAGTTTGCTTAAATTAACATTAACAAACAATTAGCACACAGTCTAACAAATAACACATATGTATTAAATTTTATAAGAGTAAAATCAACAGTAGTCACTTGGCAAATATCTGCTTTGTGATCTTTTTCTTTTCTCTTTTCCTTTAAATGTGTTTTGACTTACAGATGGACCCATTCCAGGTGGCCTAGCCGCCGTACTTTCATGATCACCCTAAAATCTGGGCCTAAATAAACCTTTCCTTCTTCTTGTAATTTCTGTGTGGTATTTTGTTCCAGAAATAGAAAATTTAACTAATATATTGATCTGAGAAGTATTTGTTGTGGTAATTTATCAAACCTTAGCATATTTTTCCTGCCTGTTTGCTTTCCTTTTCTTTCTTCTGTCCATCTCTGTCTGTCTGTCTGTCTGTCTGTCTGTCTGTCTGTGTCTGTCTAAGGGAAAGATCCTATGTAGCCCTGGTTGGCCTCAAACTCACAGAGATCTTCCTGCGTCTGCGTCCCAAGTGCTGGGATTAAATATATGTGCAATCAATCATACTCACATCTTTCCTATCTTAAAACAACATGATTTGCATATCTCCCAGGTGGCTTTGAATCTACCTTTGAGCCTGGACTAGCCATCCTCTCTCAGCAACTCTCCAGGGTCAGGCTGTAGTGTGCCAATATCACAGGTGTGCACTACCCACTGAGCTAGTCTGTGATTTCTTACATCTCATAATTCTCAAATATCTTTGAATCTTAATATAGACGTGATGCTATATAATAATTAACATTTGAAGTAACTATCTGGTTTGGATCTAGATAATGCAACCAGAGAGTCTATCAGATGCCTCTAACTTTGACACTGATATATGGTATTATCATATACAAAGTTCACATTTAGGAACTGTGCAATTCAGTAACAAAAAAAAAGACTTTTTTTTTTTTTTTAGATTATAAGTGAATTTACTATTTTGTATTTGGCTGTGGCCGTGGCTGTGGGTTGAACAGCTCCATAAACTCTTGCTGACTTAATGCTGTCTGGTCTCATGATTTCTGCTGTCACCTTCTGAGTTCCTTAACCTTAAGTAAATGTGTCCATCCTCACAGGGCATAATGGATAGGCACTGATATTAGTGCTCAGGACAAAGTTATCCTAGAGAGGAATCCTATGATATAAGATAACCAGGCAGTTACCTCGTCCATGTGCAGGAGAATCTAAATATCAGAAGTGGGGTCAGGAGAGTAACAGTGATACCCTAAGCATTATATGATTGCAGAGCAGAGGCCAGTGCATTTCTAGACCTCTGCCTTCCTAGAAAATACCAATTTCTTGAAATTGGGCCAGGTCAAACTAACACAACCAGAAAGTGGCACAGAGAATAATCTATTACACGCTTTTACCACTTTAAAGATAGTGTACAGTTCACTGGAGTAAGAAATTCCATTTGCAAAGAAAATTCAAAATCATGAAGAAAGTTGGACTGCAGACTAACAACAAACCAAGGGTTCAAATTTAAGAATCTTACAGAGGTAAATATTCTCTAGGTCTCAAAGTATGCCTTTAAATTCACAGAATGAAATGCCAATCGTACCAAGATACACCTGAGTGGTGGCTTTCATGTGTAATAAGCTTCATTTTCATTTGGAATAGGAACACTACTTGATTTGATACTACATCACAATTAACACAATGATAATGTATCAGACCATTGTTTCTTTACTTCCCCATTTCTGCAACTTGATTCTGGAACAGCATACAATACATGAGAGATGCTCCTGAGAGATAAGGAACTTTCATGAGAAATGTCACTGATAGCAAGTTCCAAAATTGGGTCCAAGCAGATGCATTAGCACTCATGTAAAAAAAAAACCAGAGCACGAAGACCAAACATGAGGTGAGCTTCAGGAACCTCCTGGAAGAGGGGAGGGAAGATACAGAGGGATCAAGGGCACCACAAGAAAACCCATAGAATCAACTAAGCAGGGATTGTAGAGACTCACAAAGACAGAACAGACATGAGAAAGCCTGTATATGTGTTACAGTTGTGTAGCTTGGTGTTTTTGTGGGACTACTAACGGGGGGCAGAGGCTGTGTCTGACTCTTTTGCATGCCTTTGGGATCCTCTCCTCTTTCAGCCCATCTACTCCTCCTTCATTCCCATCAGAAAAAGGCAGAACTCCAAGGGACACCCAAGCATGGCATATCAAGTTTCAATAAGAATAGACCCTATCCCCTCATATCAAGACTGAATGAGGCAATCTAGTAGGAGGAGAGGAGGGGAGAAATGGGAGGGGAGGAGGGAAGAGAAACTGTGCTCAGATGCAATATATGAGAGAAGAATAAATTAATACAAATAAATAAATAACCTTCTAAGTTCATTTAAAAAAAAAAAGGAACAAAACCCAAACCAAATCAAAACACCCAAGAACTTGGGCATGGTTGCATGTGTGTAATCTTAGCCCTGGAGACTCAGAGACAAGAGGATATATGAACCTGAGTGGGAAGGAATTTGGACATGGTAAAAAGTTTGTCTGCTTTTCAAGGGAAATATTGGAGTAATAAGAGAGACCCTTGGAATGTTTTAGAGTTAGCACCAGCCACGTGTCCTCGGGCATGTTGTTCTGAGCATATGGAAGTAATTAAAGTACATGGTTGCTAATGTTTATTCCAGATCCAAAGTTCTAGGATGTAAAGAGTCTGAAGAAAAGGACAGGAAGAGTCACTGGGTCAAAAGAAGTACCAGTTAATGGAAATGGGGAGGAAACTAGGTATACACAAGCTCAACACCAAGTGCGTGACCAGGGTGATTCTGTGACCTGCTGACAAGGACCTTAATCTGAGCTGAGTGCTGTAATAAAACATGCAAGGGACACTGCCAATGCAAGGCTCTCAAGTGAGTTCCTACTGAAGACACAGAACCATTTGAGGAGAGTCATTTTGAGGAGAAAAACTTAAGGAAAATAAGAAACACCACTTAGAAATATTTATGGGAAGTCTTTGTTTCCACGGTGAAGGTAGGCAAAGAAGAGAGAATTTGCACTGAGCACACAGTCACACACCAGGGGGAATTGCCTCGTGCACCATATGCCTTGCCAATGACTCAGGGGATATACACTCAAGTACAATGCCTTCTGTGATCAGAATGGAAACTATAGAAACTATAGTTTTGTATGGCTTTAATACATACTGAATTTTTATGTGAGGAATGAACATAATCTGCATTTTAAAAAAGTACTTTCCCATATGTTCATAAACTTTTACAAAAGTTCTTGGTTAATAATTTTATTGCAGTAAACGCCACTCTACCATTCTGTGTATATGTGTTTGTGTGCCTGTGTGTTATGTGCGTGCGTGTGTTATACGAATCCATGTGCATATATGTGTCCAAGTGCACTCACCTATGCATACACATGTGGAAGCATGAGGTCAACACTAAGTGTCCCCCTCCTTCCTTCTCCACCATAATTTTTGAGACAGGGTCTCTTCCTGATTCTTGGGCTTTCATGTTTAAATGAACACTCTGGCCAGTGAAATCCAAGGACTTGCCTATCTCTGCCTTCCCAGCACAGCAATTATACATCTTTGTTACCATACCCACCTTTCACATGGGTGTAGGGGTCCAAAATCAGGTAACATGTTTTTAGAGCAGGCTATTGTCCCAGTAAGCCATCTTCCTAGCCCCAATTGTGGCATGTCTAATAGAGTTCTAGAGGGCAACTGTGTAGCCAGTGATGAACAAGAGGAGAGAAAGTCCAGTAAAAGTACATGTTCCAACAGGTACAGTACAGAACCACCATGGCCATGCTGCCGACTTGTGAGACAGAGTGAGAGGAAAATTGCCACCATGTTTTAGACAGCTTTTGTGGGGACTCTTTGTTATAGTATCATAACCTGTACCTTAACTAAAGGCACCCACAAAACAAACCAACAAGTAAACATATATTCTGTTTCTCCCTCCCCTCCCTTCCTCCCTCCTCTCCTGGTTACCATTTCAGAAGTTTTTTGAAACTCTGAATCATTTCTTAATACTCAGAGTTGAACATTTTACAGTAATCCAAAGTAGTCAATATGTCTCAGGAAAGCTGGCTAAAAAGACATCAGAGGGGCTTTTGTTTTGGAGCAGTCACAGGGAACCTCATTTTGTCAGCTAAGATTGTGACACACACGTGGAACAGGAGAACACTGTACAGTATGAAACATGATTAAATGATTGCCTTTTCCCCCAGTGACCTAAATTCTTTCATATCTCATCTCCGTTCTCAGGCCTGCAAGCAAGTAATCTTAATGAATGTCAAAGCTTATTTAAGTGTGTCGCTGTAAATACCAGGGGCAACAATTATTTAGACTCTAAAACTACAACGCTATTTGCCTTTAAATGAAAGAAATCATTAAACACCATTATTCAGATTCTATTTCTGTCATTAATTAAAAGGCAGATTTCTAAAGCCAACATTATTTAGAATAAATGGATATGTAAAACAAAGAAACATAATCATTCTTTATGATTAAATATCACGAAAAAATATGTCTAAGGAATATCAAAATTCTTGGAAGAAGATAACATCTGTAGGCATACCGATGCGTCTCTCACATTCTGGCCAAGATATTCTACATTTCCATTTGAATTCTATATCTTACTTTAATAAGCAAAAGACTCTATCTAAAGACTCATCTATCACTTATATACTAGAAATCTGAGAAGTGGAGAGAGCTTCATTTCATGTAGAATGAAAATATAGGGATGTGGGGATGGTACATGCTATAGCTCTGCAGCCATTCTTTTCAGCAACTTTGGGAATGTGTAGAATTTTAATCTTTCTGACAGAAGTTCTGTGCTGCAAAAGTGATAGCATGAGCCTCAGAGGACCTCCTGGGTCAGGATCCCAGAACAACACAGCCCTGGTTCTGCCCTGGATACTCACTCCCGTCGCTCCCCGACTGAGGGCTGGAGCTATCTAGTCACACCATGCAGGCATGCTCTCTCTCTCACCCACTGAACACATACAATAATCTGACTGTGCAACCACTCAAGTCAGCACCTAATTTTGTTCAAACGATGAAGTGGAGAAATGGCTGTTAAAATCCACGGTGTTTAAAAATCCGTTACCAGGTCACAGTCCACTATCGTAATAACTGAAAACTGCTTCCATTTAATTAAGTAATAGCCATATGCTGACAAGTAAAGAATTCATCATTTGGTAATCTGAATTGTCCATGGTGTGGTATTCATCTTGTAATATGAATATAATGTAACTAATATAAGCAATATGCATAATTGGGAGGCCAGTGAAATTTTGGAAGATTGTGCATATTTTGAAAGCAGGTTTCAGGCACATGGCACTAAATGAAATAAAAAATTATAATGGAAAAATATTCACCAAATTTGCATATAAATAATACAAAAATAGCAACTGTGAATGTCTGTCATGGATACTAAAAATAAAAACTAATTTATGTCCTCAAAAGGAGTAGGAAAGTCATATTAATAAAACAAATATAAACATCTGCTAACAAAATAGGATGTAATTTAGCTTATTTAGAACTCTATTCAAGGGGAACTATGATATCTGCATTCATTCTACATTGACACGATTGCTGCATTAGGCCAAAATACAAGAAAATAAATAGAAGATCTAAATGAAATAAAACTTGCCATTTTTAAAAGAAGAATCAGTCTTAACAATATAGGTGCTGAAACAAGACCTGAAGAAGTGCAACACAACAGACAGGCATACATGGAAGGGAGGAAATCTCAGGAGGCCACACCCTTAAACAGTGAACTACAGTTGACTAAGGAATACTGATAGCAGGAGAAATAGTCAATCCCTGATGATCACCTAGTTGGTTATCCAGTATGGCCAGTCTTCAAATCATCTGAATACAACTAGGGCTAAGTAGACTGAGCCGGTTGCATTTATATATTTAGACTCACATATATGTGCTGTTTCTTTTAAAACTTCAGTAAAAGAGAATTATGTGGCACATAGGCTTTTAGAACAAGCATGTACACCCCCATTGTGTTTGTGAGATGACTCCACACTGCTACACAGACGAGTCCATTTATCGCCACTGTGGTAAATGAAAGTACAGGGACACACCGCAGAAGGCATTTATCTAGTCTGATTGATGCTCGTGAGCGTTTTGGGAGCTTCAGGCTTTGCCTATGGCAGTGGTATGTCTGTTGCAATATTGTATGAGTCTTTGGATAGATATGATTTGTGTGGACATAAGAATACAAATGCAGGGTCAACTACATTAGATACTGTCAAGCCGTTTTCAAAGCACCCCATTACTCAGACCAGTATGAGGGTTCTGTTTCTTTCACTACCACCTCCACAATGATTTTATGTTTCCATAACATCCATCCACCTGGGTAGGCAGTTCCCCTGCACACTGTGATTTTCTTTAGGTTTTATTCGAAAAATGTCAGCATCCAAGGGAAATGAAATTTTAGAATGATATTACATATAATAGTACAAAATAGCCTTGAATGAATAAATTTAAATGAAATTTATGTAAGACATAAATACTCATGAGTGGTTTTAAACCACTCAGCTTTGGGAATTTGTACCTCAGAGCCTCTGTGACAGTGCTTAGGGAATATTTTGACTGATACAGATGTAGGAAGGGGTGTCAAGACACCATTGCACACCAGGCTAGAAAGTATGAGGCTGAACTGGAATGGGTGGGTTAGCAGGATCTTGGTCCAGCTGTGAGGTGGGGGAGGGAGCCTTCCCTAAGATGGTTTTCAGTGTTGCAGTTCCTCTTTACTGAGGGAAGATGAAACAGCTCTTCTAGACGATATTCAGTGAAACAGCTCTCTGTTATTAAGGGTGAATGAGAGCTATGGAAACCTTGGGGAGTGGGTAGGGGTTTCTGTGGTGAGTGTACATTATTGGCCAGGGCAGAGTTGTAAGAATACTTCATTTACATGGAGAGGAATTCCAGGTGCTCGCTGGACAGGTTCTTATTGGCAGAGAGGAAGTAAAACCTGTAATTTGGCCAACAGACTAAATGACTACCTCAGAGGTGGCAGAGGTGGGGGGTCACAGGACTATGTGCATCAGGTCATGCAGGCCCAGAACAGGGAGGGAGTGATCCTTACTCTTGGTAGTTTCCAGATGAGATTATCAGGGTTTTGGGCAGGTCTGGACCTCACTCTTGCTCCAGGCCAGCTCCTGAAGTTGCATAGCTCAAGTACCTCACAGAGGGGATGCTATCAATGTCTGTCAGGTAGCAGTCAACTATGCTAGTATCATACCATACAGAGAAGACTGAGCCCAAGCCCACAGCAAAGAAACGGCTGGAACAAAATGTTAGTGCTGAGGACAAGAAGCCTACAGTATCCATAAAACTATAAAATGAGAAAGAAAAGATTAAAGAAGACATAAGTCGATGAAGATGTAGGCTATTCAGTGCTTATGGCCTGGAATTTGGTACTATATAGATGTCACGACACTGTTAGGGTGTGACAGATACATTTATTATTTGTAATTGTTCCATGAGTGCAGTCCTAGGTCAATATTAACCAACTTGTCCATTTTCAAAATTTCTACTTTATTTTATATCAAATATTTATCAGTAGGATTGCTTTTTAATCAGAATTATTTTTAAATGGACTAAATTTAAGAGAAGATATCAAAGTTCTGCAAACACTGACAGACCTGAATCTCCGAAGTTTTCTGAAACTCTCTAGGCCTTGGTGGATTTTTGAGTGTCCTTTATTATAAGATTTTGAAATTCTATGATATCAATATTATAAAAAAAACTTCAGCATTAAATATAACTCATTTTAAGTTTGGTGGCCCAGGCTTGTAATCTCATATGCGTTGGAGGCTAAAGCAGAAAGGCAGAAAGTTCAGGGGAGTTCTAAGCCAGCCTACAAAACTTAGTGAAATTCTGCCTCAAAATAAAAAATGCAAAGGTAGTGTGGTTTGTAGCTCAGTGGTAGAAAACCTGCCTAGCATTTATTGAGACCTAGGTTTAATTCTCAGAAAAAGAAACGAGGTCAACATATTCATTACCAGAACCTAGGAAGGACATAAGAAACCACTGCAGGCTAATCTCTCTTCTATTATAAATGCAAAAGCCATGAACAAAATATTATCAAATTGCATATAGATGTAAATTGTACTTTACTCTAGCAACTAGAGATGCAATCAATATCTAAAGAGCAACCAGACATTCTTAATGTTTATATAATCAAGGAAAAAACCATCCAAATAGATGCATAAAATATTTATGATTAAATGTTGAAAAAAGACTAGCAATAAAAGTTTCATAATATAAAGTATCCATTAACAGAGCTTGCTTTAAGAATCATGTGCCAAGATGATAATAACACTCTTTATTCCAGAGACTTAAAAGTGTGGCAGGGGACCAGTGAAAGGCTCAGCAGGTAAGGCTGAGAGCAAAAGTTCAATGCATATGGTGTAAGGGAAAAATTCACTCACTGCCCTCTGATGTCTGCATGGATGCAATAGCAAGCCTGCACCTGCAATCATACATATGACATGTACAAAGAGCAATAATAATAAAAATTTTTAAATATTTGAGGGGTTTTAGGAATCAATACTAATACTTAACACTGTATAGTGAAACAAAGAAAGAAAAGTATTGGCACTTAAAATAATGAATAAAATTACAAATATCATAGTTCTAATGATCTCCTGAGAGGATTTCCAACCAAGACATGCATAGTATTAGAGTAGACAAATTAAAATAATTACCTAGAAGCCGGGTGTGGTGGCGCATGCCTTTAATCCCAGTACTTGGGAGGCAGAGGCAGGTGGATCTCTGTGAGTTCAAGGCCAGCGTGGTCTACAAAGTGAGTCCAGGACAGCCAGAGCTACACAGAGAAACCCTCAAAAAAACAAAGAACAAAAAATTACCTAGAAAGCAATAAATATACAAAAGTTAATGCCTCCAGTAACAAAATCAAGAAATGACTTAGAGTAACAACAAGGAATCAACAAATCTACTGGGACAGATGTTAAAAGATTTCCAAGACCTACCTCAAGGGAACGATGGAATATCACTGAAAGAAAGTCTAAATAAATAGAAATGGCTTCATAGGTACACTGTGGTTAAGTGTGCTAGATTAAAGTACAATTTACATCTATATGCAATTTGATAATTTTGTTCATGGCTTTTGCATTTTTAATAGAAGAGAGATTAGCCTGCAGTAGTTTCTTATGTCCTTCCTAGATTCTGGTAATGAATATGTTGACCTTGTTTCTTTTTCTGGGAATTAAACCTAGGTCTCTCCTACCTTGGTCTCTGTGTTAGACGGCTTCTCTAGCACCAGTGTGTTTGTATGGGAATTTATAAAATTATTCCAAAGTTTCTATGAAAACACTAAGAATTACTAGCCAAGCAAAGTGAACTGAACAGGAGAGATGCATCTACCTGACCACAAGCACCCAATAAGGACTGGACTGCTTTGGTATAAGAATAAATTGCATCTACAAATAGAAGAGTGTGTATCTGGTCAGTTGTGTTTAGACAGGAATGACAGAATGATGCGAGAAAGGACTGAACCATAATTTTACAAGGAGAAGGTTCTAGCTGTACACAATGTACATTTCAAATAATAACATGTTTCTGCAGCTGGAGAGAACGCTTTGTGGTTAAGAGCTCTTGCTTCTCTTCCTGAGTTGGTTCCCATCACCCATGTCAGGTGGCTTGTAACTACCTGTAACTCTAATTTCAGCACATCTGATGGCCTGTAGAGACATCCTCACACATGTGGCATATACCCAAGCAGACATACTCATATGTACATGTGTAAAAAAAAACTAAAACTTAAAATTTTTCCTAACATTTTATGTATTTTTCTGTACATTGGCATATGTTAAACATCTAGTGTTCAAAATTGATCACAGTATTAAAATAGTTCATTTTTATAAATTGAAAGCCTACAGAATCCATTTAATCATGACTTAAATTTAACAAAATTATACATATTAGGTATATAAAAGTATTTCTTTTGGTTGTTGTCATTTGTTTGTTTTGAGACAGGGTCTCGCTATGTAGCCTTGGCTGTCTTGGAACCCACTATGTAGACCAAGGTAGCCTCAAACTCACAAGAGATCTCCCTGCTTCCCTCCTGAGTGATTAAACTAAATGTGTGCATCACTATGCACAGCAGGAAAGTAGTTTTAATTAAATAAAAACTATTGTAATATAGATCTAGTTTGGGAAATGGTGTAAAGTTGATGGAGTCATAAGTTATCCTACAAACTCTTTTCTTATAGAAATATATCTAAAACAGATACCTGAAACAATAAAACTAATATCATTATTATAAACTTACCTGGTTTCTGTGATATAAGAGTTTTATAGGTATTTTTATAAATGTAATAGAAGTATGGACATTTTTAAAAAGTAAACTTAGCAGTGGTAATAGCTCAGTTGATCTTATTTAATATATTTCCCTTTTCAATTTGCTTCCCTTTCAGTAGAATTTCTAATGGGTAGAGCATTAGGAGAAGGATTTAAATGAGAACACAGTGTACAGAAAGTGCCATTTTGGAAACGGCACCAAGAAAAGATTAAAGAAAGTGAGAAACGACAGCTTAAAAGTTCTTTTTCTTTTTCTTTTCTTTCTTTCTTTCTTTCTTTCTTTTTTTTTTTTTAGAGGTATAGGATAGTTCCATGGTTTGGCATTAAAAAGCAGGTAACAGGTTTAAAACACTGTAAATAAATTAAAGGTTACAGCTGTTCAACCTGGTTTTACAAACCTCCAAGAGTTGAAAAAACTTAGAGCTAAGGTAAAATACATGAAAGGCATGGTGTTAGCCCATGCCTTTACCTCCAGCAGAGACAGGAGAGTCGCTATAGAGTTAGTTGTCTTATAAATTCTAGAGTTACAAGGAACAGGGTGGTGATGGTGCACACCCTAAATCCCAACATTCGAGAAGAATACACCCTTAATCCCAACACACTAAAGACAGAAACAGGCAGATCTCAGAGCTCAAGGTCAGCCTGATACAAAACAAGCTCTAAATAGAGAAAAACTTCCATCCAGGGGTGGTGGAGCACATCTTTAATCCCATCAGTTGGGAACCACATGTCTTTGATCCCAATACTTAGAATGCAGAGACAGGCACATAGGATTTGGAAGGATTTAAGTTTAAAAGCTACTTACAAAAGACATGCTGCAATTCAAACAAATTGTCCTTTGAGATCTCAAAATGTATACACTAAAGGTTTTTTAGCTCCAAAATATCAAAATAATTTCTTCTTTAATCCAGATTGAATGGTAATACTTTATATATTGTCAAAAAAACAAAATTTGCTCAGGAAAAATATTACCTGACCCCCCCCCCCAAAAAAAAAAAGGTAGTTGTCCCAGAGTTAGGATTAGGGCAGGGCTCTGTTCTTATCTTTCAGGAGATTTAAAGCATCCATTCAAGGAATCCAGGGACAACTGGACAATGGAAACCTCAGCAGAAAACAGATCAGACACCAAAGAAGATGAGTGGCCCAGATGATCCAGCCATGCAGATTTCCTCAATAGCTGTTTCCTCAAAAGTCTACAACCAAAACAACTCAAAATCGCTAAGATCGTTCAGCTCCACAGACTGCTCCAGCCAGAACTTCAGTAAAGCCCTGAAGATCAGCTTCTGTCTGGGAACTTCTTAGGGCATCTAAATAGCTGAGCACAAAAGGACTGAACATCAAATGATTCTATTAACATTTTTAACCATTTTTCCATTCTTATTTGGGCCCCAAACAGGTTTACTATGTCCTAAATCAGCAAGAAGTCCTTTTAAGAGAACAATGTCCCATCCCCAGAAGGTGGGGAGGGTGTTTTCCCCCCTTTGGTTATTTGATGGATAATAGAAAATTTTGATATTTAGGGGAAGAGACTACAAGCTGTTAAATGGACTTGTTAAATGGGTTTTGGAGGTTAGACCCAGGGACTTCTCTCTTTTTCTTTTCTGTATCCTTCTTTCTCTCCTATATAGGAGTGAACAGACTTGAGAAAAAAATGGGACATAGACATTGTATAGGAAAGATCAATAAAAAAGGACAGATTATTGAATATGGCCTTATACCGTTGTATATTGATAAAAAATTAATATTATATTTGGCTAAATTGGTATTGATCATTGTATATTAATGCAAAATTAAGATTGTATTGGGCTACATAGGTATTGATCTTTGTATATTGATACAAAATTAAGAGTATGTTTGGCCACATTGATATTGATATTTGTATATTGATACAAAATTAAGGGTAACACTTCTTAAAGGTATTGTACCTAGTAATGCTTAAAAATGAAATGTAAAGTTTTGGCATCTTGCTACCAACCGTCATAAACTGTTTAGGATAATTAAGAAATGGAAACTAATAGTCATGTAAGCATGTCATTTTGTTAGTAACTATGACAGTCTATCACAATTATTTTCTAAGCTACCCAGAAATCAAGTTGCTAAGAGACAAGTAACATTTTCTTATCTAAATATAAGAGATAGATAGGGCATCTTCAAAAACCACAAGAAATCTGCAGAATATGGCATTCAAAGATGTTTTTTTAACTTAAAATTTTTTTGATATCGAGATTTGTCAGCTCCTGACAGCACACCCTATTCTACTCCAAGTAGAAGATGAGCATTGAAGAATCTCCAGTTGGAGATGGTTGAATTGGTGGCAAGCCTTTCTCTTGGCAAGAAAAAACCCTTGCTTCAACTGTAGACAGACTGCTGTCCAAATAGGACAAAACATGGAAGCAGGTAAGTCGACAGCCTAGCTCTGCCAAGACAGGGCAGGCAAGTCCTTCATAATTCCTGCTCTACAATCAATGTCTGTCAGAGCAACGGGGCCAAACGGCTGAAGATTGATGCTGTAATGTATGGAGAGAAAATGGGAACTGTCCAGGCAGCCATTGGTATGTCATTTCTTAGTTTTGGAAGCTGCAGGCCCTGCACTTCCTATATAATCAGATATATTTATCCCTCTCAGGTCTCTGAGGTGGTTGAAGAATAGACAGCTAGAGTTTCATAGTTAAATTTTGAGTTGTTTAGGAATCAAGAGGGTGTTCTGGATCTAAGAAGATATTTTTAAAATTGTGAGGTAAGTTAGTATGAAAGCTGAGTTAGATATAGAACTTTAAACTGATGGAGATGGTTAGATAGTAGAATGTTAAAGTCAGGTGCCAAATACATATGGACTGGACATTGTGAATGTATGCTAAGCCATATAGCTCTCATAATTGTGGCCTATTTATTTCTGTTGTTTTGTATTGTATTTATAATTATAAGAGAAAGAAACATTTGTTGGACTGAAAGGGAGAGCTGTTGGGGGGAAAAAGAAATACCTTAAACTGAAAAAAAAAGGGAAGAGGATGGGGGTTGACGGTGAAGAGGGTGGAAGCGTGGGACTAGAGGGGGGAGTAGGGAGGGAATTGTGATTGAGATGTAACTTGAAGAAATAAAAAATAAATTATTAAAAAAACAAAACAAACAAAAAAGAAAGTGAGAAACCTAAATAATTGAAGGATTTCCTTGGTCTTTCGTTGATACACCCTTCCTTTCATTGACTTAGCCTTTATTTAATAACTTCTTTAATAACAACACACAAGATTGAAACAAAGCATTGGCATTAACACACAGGTAATGAGATGAATCTGCAAAGATTGGAATCAAAATTAATCTACATAAGAAAATCCTCCTCAGTACCAGTACCCTTCCTGCTGTGGCTCATCACTGATGACAACATGCTTCCCTCTCATAAGTTACCATGCCACTTTCTGACTCTCCTTCCAGGCGTGTTCAGGCATCACATCTGGTTGCTTATTTCGTCTCCATTGAGAGCAAAGATACCACAAAACTAACAGGCTCAATAGTTATCATTAGCAAAGTACAATTATGTTGTGCCTACTGAAAATCTAATAGAAATATCATGTCGCCAAAAAGAGAAAACAAAATTACCACTAGGAATCATTGCCACCAATGACACAATGAATATACAATTGAAAATAAATATTCTTCTCAGAGAAAAATAGCACCACAACATTCATACATGCATTTATCATGGGAAGTGTCACACTCCTGAGTTGGTTTTCAGATGGTCTGCCCTTTAATAACCCACATTAGAGGTTTCTGTGATATAAAATTTATTAATAAAATTGAAGTGCCCCTTTGTGATGCTTAAATACAAACCATAATCTAACATAATGTGAATAATATAAGAAGTTTTAAGGGTGGATTTACTCATAAGTAAGATGCTATTCTGAGTATCTTTCAAAAAATAATATTAAATATCAACTTTACCACATATACAGAAAAGAAGCACTCATTATTAATAAGTTGCTTTCGGGAAAAGGGTGGTATATTTAACAAATGACTTTTATGTAGTATTAGAAGAAATTAAGTCAATATTTGTTACCAAAAATAAAATGTAACACAACAAACAAATTTCACAGATTGGTGGTATGAGGAACTCTAAGCTGAGGTACCTCAGGCAAACCACCAGAGTGGTGAAAACTATCTTAAGAAATGGCCGCTTAGAGGCTACAGATGTATGCTGTTGGCATACAGCAAATGAAGAAATAGAGTCATTCAAAGAATCTGCATTATTTTGGTAACTGGTACAGCCTGTGTCCACAAATCCCAGGCCATACCCTCTGCCAAGTGGGTTCCCATGGGTAGGGCTCTGTTGTAGGCAACTGTGGCTCTGAGGGCTCCTCTCAGTTACAGAGAGGGGGCAAATGATTGAGAGAGCCCTTCCAAAAGCCCTTCTCATCCCAACTCCTGTTTATGGTTGCAGAAGCTAGTCTTGGCCATTCTAGCCAAGTGGCAACGAGTCCCTTTCCTTCTGGAGCCCTAGTTTGCCACTTGTTAACTGAGGGGGGGGGGAGGGGCTCTAATAATACAGAAAAGAAAGTCACACTGGGCAAACTCAAGGCCATCTCCCTCACTGAAAGCCCCCTACTCCAAAGCTCAGTGTCACTTCTTGTCCAGCTTCACAGCAGTGACCCAAGCCAAAAGAAGACCCCCATAGTAACATTATCTTAAGTCCCCTGAGAAGCTGGTTCTTAGCAGAATGCAGGAATTTGGAGACTAAGCTTTGCTCTCCATACAGAGGCGGCTTTAGTGAGGGACATGCAGTAGGAGACTGCTAGCACCTGATGGCAGCAGATCTAAATTGTGGGCCAGTGACTGTAAGAAAGGACTGGAGAGAAACCTCCTGGGATCTGAGCCACCTCCAAATGGGCGCCAGAACCATCCAGCAAGAGAGCCCTAATTTAAATGAACCAGAGTGTGAACCACAGCACTGTTGACAGCAATAAAACAGCCAGGCAGCAATTAATGGAGCCTAAGAGCTGGATATGATATCAAAGAATTCTGTAAGACCTCAAGCACAGTCCTAACAGCCCAACAGCTTTACCTCCACTGCTTGCCAAGGAGGGAGAATGACTGAGAGCAGGGTTGCAATGTTTGTGAACGGCAGATGAAATGGCATTGGGACTATATTGTCAACCTCATATAAATCAGTTGTACCACTTCTCTAAACAAATACAAGCAAAACTCCTGCAATTTCTTTTAAATAAGCATTAAATAAAGTTGAAAGCAAAAGAAACACCCCCCCCCCTTTGTGAGGAAGGGAGGTCTTAAGTAGTCACTACATCTGTCACAGTTGTTTATAATTATAAAACAGAGCATCATGTAAAAGGACAAAGAGAATGCTATGGTGACGTGATAATGGCTTTGGCCATTGGCTATGGAAAGAAGCAAAGGCAGAGGCCCAAGCTGACACAGCAGGGAAAGCAGGGAAATCCACTGCAATAAAATAGTCCAGCCAAGTCTTCAGAAATGAATAGTAAGGGGCTGGAGAGATCACTCAGTGGCTTGGAGTATTCAGGCTCCTGTGGAGAGCACCAGAGTTCAATTCCCCTTACAACTGTCTATAATGACAGTTCCAGGGGACCTGAGCCTCTCTCCTGCCTCCAGTCAGCATCTGCACACATGTGGCATGCATGCACACAGACACACATATACACAGAAATGCAAGTAAAAACTTTAGAAAAAGAGATTAATAAAATAGCAATGACCACAAGCCTTGAGAAGGATCACACATCAACATACACAGTGGCTACATGATATAATGTCAAGTGCTTATTGTTAAAAACAAAGATGAAGAGAAAAAGAGAAAGAAGAGGGGGGATGAGAGTGGGGGTAAAAGCCTGAGAGGACAAGGGACAGAAGGAGTTCCTAAGGATGAGGAAACAATCAGGCAAGAAAATTGTTATGAATGGTCTTGCTGTGGGATTCATCAGAAAATTGAAACAGGCATTTGGAATGGTTTGTAAATACAGGTTGCAGAGATGTCCCAGCAGTTAGGAGGCCAGGCTGCTCCTCTAGAGGACGTGGGTTCTAGCGCCAGCACCCACAGTGGGTGCAACCATTTGTAGCTCTGGTTCCAGGGGATCTGGAGCCCTCTTGCAGCTTCTGCACATACCAGCATGCATATGGTATTTATATATGTGGTTAAGATCATGTACATATAAAACAAAATAAAATATTTTAAATAACTAAAGCAAGCCATGCTTAACTAAGTAAGTCACAACAACAGTGTCTCACAAAGTGTATAAATCAGTCATACTGAGACTGAGGCTACAATGAGTAACAAGGTAGAAACACTAGATTAGGAAGTACGATGGGCAAAATGAAACATTTTCTGGGAGAGTTCAATGCTAAATTTGTACACTGAGATAGAAGAAACAGTAACACTGAAGACAGGGGAATTGGCACTATGCATCTTCTGTGATTTGACACCCCCCCAAACAAACAAAACAAAACAAATGAAATAAAAAAAAAAATCCCCAGGCTTAAATTTAATTGTTGCATTGGTACTAAGAGGTGGTATCTTTTTTATAATTTTTATCTATTTATTTTCAAAATTTAGTTATTTCTTCAAGTTATGTCTCAATCACAGCCCCCTCCCTCCTCTCCTCCCAGTCCCACCCTCCTGCTCTCTTCCCTCTCTCCCTCTTATCCTCTTTTTCTTTAAATTTAAGGTGTATCATTCCCCCCCCAACATCTCCCCATTTTAGTCCAATAAAAAAGGCTCTTTTTCTTATAACAATAAATACAATACAAAACAGTAAGAATAGTTAGCCAACAATTATAAGAATTATAAGGTATAACATACAGTCCCATGTCCAGTCCATATGTATTTGGCCACTAATAATAATATTCTATTATCTATCTAGATGAGTTTAAAGTTCTGTACCTAACTCAGTTTCCATACTAACTTGCATTACCAGTTTATTTTATGTGTGTGGGAGTTTTGCAGCATTTATCTCTGTGTACTTTGTGTGCGCAGTGCTCCATGGAGGCCAGAAGAGGGCACTGGATTCCCTAGAACTGTAGTTACAGACAGTTGTGACACACCATGTGGGTGCTGGGACTAGAATCAGGAGCCTATGGAAGAGCAGCCAGTGCTCTTAACACCTTCAAGGTAGTACTTTTAAGAGCTGATTAGTCATGAGGGATACACCCTGATGAATGGATTATGTGCCTTTTTAAAAAAATCTCATTGAACACTTGTGTGATTTCTCTATCAAATAAATTAAATAGTGTTGAAAACATACACAAATTAGAGACAAATACACACAAGATATAATTCTTAGTAAATTGTGTGGCTATTTCTTTATCTGGAAAGCTTGGGTATGTACAATAAAAAGTAATAAAGAATTATCAGTAACATAACAAAATGTCTAAAGATGGGACATTTTACAAACTTCAAATATAGCTAACACACTGAGGAAGAAATGCACCTTTGAAATAGCAATTATAAAACCAACAATATAGCTCAGTGTACCCAACAAGAAACCCAGAATCTGTTACTTCATTACCATGTTTTTCTTCACATGGGGGATATTTCAGAGCTCTATTCAAAGTATTCTTTCTGTTTCCCTTTTTAACAGCTCTAAATTGTTCTTGCTAGATGAGATCACCAGCATGCTGTAGGTGATAGGTGGTGACTACTTGGCCCTCACCTCACCAGTTTGCACATGAATGTGAGGACACAACCTCCTGAAGCTACACCACTTCTCTAGGCTTCATTGATAAGTCTCTTTGGCTGCCCTTTACCTCACTGAAATGGCTGTTGCTGTTTAGTCTTCTGTGAAAGGCCATTTACCTTTATGGAGTCATTAACATGGTGGCGCACACCTTTAATCCCAGCACTCAGGAGGCAGAGGCAGGTGGATCTCTGTGAGTTCAAGGCCAGCCTGGTCTACAAAGTTAGTCCAGGACAGCCAGAGATAGACAGAGAAACTGTCTTAAAAAAAAAATACTTAGAAGGCTCAAGCCATCGTCTTCCCATCTTCATACATTATAACCCATATCATTTATACATAAATGTTTCTGTTTAGTTCTGGGGACTGAACTCAGCCTAATGCAGTGAGGCAAATCTGGACCACTGAAGTACAAACCCAGGCGTGGTTTTAATTAACATACATATATCAGTGGTACCAGTTATTTTAAAATTCTAACTTACAACTGCAGGTTAGCACCCAAACCTCTATTGCTAACTTGCTATTCCTGAACTCTACATAGATTTCTCAAATACAACTCAGATCTATGTTCAAATTTGAAATCCTTCTGCTATTTGTACTGCTGTAATTAACTACAGGAGACTAGGTAATATATAAAGAATATAAATGTATTCATAGCTAGGGAATCTAGAAGTGTAGCTCCAGGCACCAGCAAAAGTAGTGTCTGATGAAAGGAAGCTGAACTCTGCTTCCAAGAGGATACTTTGTTCCTCTGTGTTCACCTGTTGCAGAAGCTCTGTGAAACTTCTTTAACAAGGACACTAATCCCATTGCCAAGGGCAAGATCCCTGAGAAGTTAATTACTTCCTCAAAAGTTTTTCGTCTTAATACCATTGTCATGATGGTGTTCAAATTTAAATGGATGGATATGGATGGACCCACACACCCCAAAGAGAGCACACACTCTTCTCCCAGGTTTACCCATCGCAGAAAGCAGCATCATTTATTCACTGCCACAAATGACGCTTGAAGGTGAGTGTCCGGGAACTAGAATCCTCCAAAAGAGGAGATAGCACTAGAAGGGAAATTCATGAGTTCCTTAGCTCGGTGTTAAAGGCACTTTCCCCTTGCAGTATATTTGTTATGTTTTATGTAAGAGAAAGCTAGTGTTCTCAGACACCCTATTGGATTTGAAATAATTTCCCATTGCTCTTTATTTTACGTTCTCAAGTTTTCCAGATAGCATGATGTGAAAATTACCAGAGAAAGGCTGGACAAGAATCACCTGAAATGAACAGATTGATCAGCAACCTTTGCTCATACGGGATCCTAAATGGTGCCTGCTCCCACCAGCCACAGGGAAAAGCACGTGCCTCCGTGGTAGAGCATAATTCAAAGTGGACCAAGCACGGGTCTGTTTACATCTGTCTGGGGTCCTATGTTTTCAGAATATCAAGCTGCTTCAGATAAATACACCACACTCTCGTTCACTCTCTCTCTCTCTCTCTCTCTCTCTTTTTCTCTCTCTCATTTTCCCTCCTCTTGTTCTAATTTAGATTCCCAGGGGGCTCTGTGAACCTTTTCTAATCCTAGTATGTATTTTCCTGCCAGACTGTGAAGTCATGCTAGAAGTCATGACTAGCTCATGAAACAGAATCTCCTCATGTCTAGCACACTCCACAGCCCACTGTAGTAAAACTGGCTTATAAAACAAATGAATTTTCTAAGTGATATTCAGTGTTACAATAGGTACTACCGAGAACATTTTCAGTAGATATTGAATCAGACACAAATTTGGAGATTGCTTTTGTCAGGAAATCTGTTGGACCTTGCAAGAGTCATTCTGGTGAGATCAGGAAAATGTACATGTTTGTCAAAGTCATGTTTGACCAAGTAGGGGCCTGGCATTTGTGACGAGTAGCGACTGAGGCATCTTAACCAGATATTTTGTGATACATCAATGGGCATGGGTTTACTTTAGCTCACTAGATAGAAACCACAAGGGAACTTTAGAGCAAACATCCTGAGAACATTTTCTGTGGTGGGCTCCTATTGCAGAGAATACATCCTGAGGAACATTCCAGAATGAAGTTACATTTAGATGTTCAACACTGCTCTCCATTACTCAGATTTCATTTTATACAGGGTAAATATACAGTCCACTGACAGTTCTCCTTCTGAAACAATGCCCTTTATTAGAGCAAATTACCTCGTGTTCCTCCCATTGCTGCCTTCCAATATTAGAAATAGGTAAATAATCCAATAATCACACTGATGCAGAGATCCACCTACCACCCTGACGACTCCTGGTGTTGGCTGAGTCTTTATTCCTTCATGTTATCCTCAAATGTGCTTTTAAAGTGGCATTGGGTGTTTTTTTTCAGACAACTAGTTTGTTTTAAGTAGTACTGAATAACCATTAGGGGTTTAAAGGTGATTTTACAAGTTTCATTATTATTATTATTTTTTTCTTCTGACATCTTAATTTAGGAGTTTCTGTGTGACACCTGGTCATAATAGTCCATGGTTGGCTCGAAATGACAATGTTCCTTACCGTTAAAACAAGGGGTAACCTGCACTACTCTGAATTAACTCCCACAGTCAAAATATAGTGCTGTTGTTCCTGCTTACATCTGTAAAAAAGCTAGTGGATGTCTATTCTTTATACAAGACTCTCATTCTTCCTTCCTGCAAAAGCTGAAAGTTAAGTATATGTGTGCAAATATTTTATTAAATGAATTAGACAGCACAAGGTAAATATGTAAATATCACATGGAAACATAAAACATCAGTAATAAAATATGGTAGTGGTAGTGGATTATACACAGTCAAAGATATTTTTCCAGGATGTGCAGCTATCACAAAACATCTGTATGTAAGAAGCAGAACATAGTTTATAATACGAGACCATGTTTTCCAAGCAGAACGAGTTTGTGTTACTCTGTTAACCCATGCATGGGAAGAAAAGAAGTTCCATTTGTTGAATTGCCCATTATTTGTAACTCACTTTAATCTATACATTATATGACATAAGTCAATGCCACATATTGATTAATAAAATTTACTGTTAGCCACAAGTGAGCTAAGGCATGAATAATGTAGATAAAATCAGTTGTTTCCATAAGTCATTTCCATATTTTTAAATAAGTTATGTATACCTCCATGGTTTCCCTGCAGTCTGAATGGCAATAAGGGAAATTGCAAGCCTTGGATTGAAAGGATATCATTGGCTATATGCGATTTAGTACCACCAGTAAGTGACTTCGGCAAGAAGGAATAATGGATTTCCTAAGTATTTTAAGATATGCTCTCAGAAACATGGGAAAAGCCAATGTGTGCATTCCATTAAAATAATTACATTTCAAGTACAGGCTTACTTCTACCTAAAGACTTAAGATACTAGTACTTTTCATATCTTTAATACATTTGAATTTTATAATCTTTTAGGTAAATTGACATTTCATTATATATGCTATTTGTAGAATAAAATAACAGTATAATTTTTAAATCAATATATACAGTACATGGAGTGAGCTCTAAGAGGAGCCTGGCTTATTGAAAATGTATGAGCTATTTCCATGGAGGAAAAAGAACCAAGGCCCTTTCCCATTTACATTTATAAAGGCTTCTTTAAATATATACACTGATGCCAACATAGCCATCAGAAATCAATAAATCACATTCTCGGCTGCAGTAAATGCCTGACACACACATTCATTTTCCTGGTCCAAAATTCTCTGTAAAAGGACTGTGTAAATGTTCCATTTTAGTTTAATGACATTCTCTACAGTTAAAATTATGTGCATTACTGCCAGTGAGTGCAGATAGGATTTTAAAGTGCCTACACTGTATATATCCTTCAGCAGCTAGCCATTTAGCAGACCATAGACACTCAGATACAGACCCAGAAAAAAAAAAAAAAAACCTGCAAGGGGTGAGAATGGACTTAAATGCTGCAATTACCATTTGGTCAAAAATAAAAAGGTATCATTTATTGAGATGCTGTTGGGAGCCGGTCTGATAAAGATTTACAAACAGCCCTGTTTGCCCTGATGCCACCAAATGGAGGTGGCGAAGATCATCACTTAAAAATGATTCAGGTGACAGGAATGACAACAACCTATTCATCAGCTAGGTTCAATTTGAAAGTGTAATAAAAGCCTAACTATGACTCCACTTTAGGTGACATTTATTCCACCAGCTGTCATATATTTTTAAAAGGTCACAAAATTGTTCTATGTAGACACATTGATAAAGTGCAGAAACCTAAAGGAAGATTTGCTGAGCATCATCAGGGCATCTCTACAAAATTTTCCAGCACATCTGCAGAGAGAGAGAGGCACAAATGCACATCTGGACAAAGAGCCAAGCACTGCGATCTTCTAGGCTTTTCCCCCATGGGGCGACTTGAAGAAGGGTGGGTGATTTCTACCTCCTTACTTGTCCTGCACAATACTATCCTGATCCTAACCCTTGGAGTTTTTCCACACTTGAATCAAAATTCTGTAACAAAAGAGAATTTTGATTTGTGTTTATCTAAGTCATAATATTCAAACTGTGCTGTTCTCAACTTTAATACTTAATAGTTAATCTACTTTTCTTTCTTGAGACCTATAATTTCTTCTTCCCAAACCTCCATCTGGTCCAGCTCCATCCTTTCAGCCTTACTAGCCTGAGTCCAATCAGTCAATAAGCATTTCACAAACCAACCCTCGCGTCTGCAAATCCTTCATTTGAGACTTAGAAAATTATCTTACCCTTGAGAAAACTTAACTTCTGGCATATCTGTTACCAAGGAAACTGAACAAAGAAATTAGTTAGCATTGTTGTGGTGAAAACAGGTAAGGAAAGAGCTTTGTCAACCACCATTTAACCCGAACATCACTACTCAGTGGTCACTTTCTTCAGTACACTGAATCCTTATGCTGGTCCATCCTGCTGCCTTCCAACCTGTCCTCACTCTTCGAGTGGAGAGTCACTTTATACTACACTTCCACACTTAGTTATGCCCTCATTCTTTTCCTGTTCCCTTTTGATATCAGGAATCAAAACACACACATACACACACACACACAACACACACACACACACACACACACACACACACACACACACACACACA
>CAJQZJ010032044.1:990791-1018550 GCA_907164525.1 Lophiomys imhausi | reverse complement strand
ACACACACACACACACACACACACACACACACACACACACACACACACTTCCTTTCCTTAAGAGACTTCTTTTTAGCTGCCCGTGTGTTGCAAGCTATAATCTCAGATACTAGGAGGCTGAAGCAGAAGGATCACTAATTCAAAAGCCAGCTTGCACCACAGAGCAAGCAAGACTGTCTCAAAAAGAAATAAATAAAGGAAGCTTGGAGAAAGAGCATATAGAATGATGGAAGAGAGCTTCCCTAACACCTTCCAGGTCCTACATTTAATTCCCAATAACACACACACACACACACACCACTTGAATGCATGCACACACACAAAATCACTAAAAATATAAAGTTAATTTTCCTTTATATTGTAACCTATTCTCCTTGAATTCTGAACCTTTAGTCAATAAATAGAAGCACCACTTCTACTTTTAATTTCTCTCTTCAATAGCCTCACCTTTTAGGCCAAAACACATTTAAATATACTTTCTCAAATGTACAAGAAGTCACATCTGATATACAAATTCTCCTCTAAACCTAATTATTGAATGCTCATGATTTTATTTCTAAAAATGCTGATGTTGCAACCACAATTTTATATTTTATAATTAAATATTTTCATTTTCATTTATATATATATATATATATATATATATATATATATATATATATATGCTGGTTGTGTGTGCAGTTGCTTCCAGAGAAGAGAAGAAGGTATTGGTCCCCTAGAACTGGATCTGTTGCCCAAAGAAGGTGTTGGGATCTGAACTCAAATCCTCTGCAGGAGCAGTAACCTCATAAAACCACTGAGTCATCTCTCCAGCCCACAGTGTGACTATTCTTTGGAGACAGATCTCTAAGGAATAATGAGGTGACAAAGGTGATGCTCTGTTCTAAGGTCACTGCACCTACAAGGTGGAGGAATGCTGGAGTACACTCTCACCACATAGGCCTATTTGTGCACCAAGGACAGTGAATGGCACTTGGGGGACTATCTATACCAGCACGTTGGCCATGAACTCCAGCCTCTAGAACCAGAAGAAATGACCATTCTTTGAGCCTCTTATTCTTTTGGCTGGTGTTACAGCAGATCAACTGCTTAAGTCAACACCTCATGAGTCCAGCCTTTTTTTTTTTTTTAATCCTGTAATGTCATTGGCTAACGTTGTCATGATTACATCACCTCACCTACACGCTCATTAACCCACTCATTTATACATCTACTTATTCTAACATTAATTCATCCAGCTCATTAATTCATCTGTCCACTTCATTCATCCATCCATTATTTCTTTTGTCCATCTATCTGTCCATCCATCCTTATTTATTGACTCTCTTCCTATTTACCACACATGATGAACAGAATAAATGCAAACAAAGGCAGACAATGCATATGTGGAAGAAAATAAACAGAAACATGTGACAGAGAATAACTAAAGAGGGCACCTTAAAAGGCAGATGACTGAAGAAAGGCCTTCAGTTGCACAATGCTGTCTTCTAGGCATAACACAGCCACTGTAGTCATGAAGTCACAGCAGCTGTGGTTGGCTGTACTTAGTCTGCTCAAGGTTATGCCTGCTAACAGCCAGTCATAAATAAAGGGAGAAGTTATAGGGCTAGACCTCTACCTGCTAAATTATTGGCTACTGATGGGTTCCCAGGGAGCAGAGTAGTCACCTTTAAATGTGCACCCACTGAGGATAGTTCCATACCTATGGCCACTCAGAAGGCCACAGTGAAATGTAGTGGGTTGAATCACAAAAGCAAAGCACAAAGCCATGAACATGGAGAAGGGACCTGTAGAGAACACAAGGGTAACAGAAACAAAAGAGATAAGAAAATGGAGGGAGGTGAGAGTCACCAGAATGCATTGTATTTGTGTGTGAAATTGTCAAAGAACAAATTTAAATAATTTAAAAAACAAAGGGCTTTGTAACAAAATACCTTTGGTTTCTGGCAGGTAAGAGTGAGATGGTCTGGCCAAATATGACAGGAAAAACATCAGAGCATCTACAGGAGAGTACAGGCTTACTGCTTGAGTAACAAAAGGAAGAGGCATGGCTGACCATAGCAAGGGTGGGGACCTCCATTTCCTAACCTCTCCATTCACTCCTCCACCAAAGCTCTTTATAAAATGTAACAGTATCCATATCATGCCCCCACTCAAAGATCCTGATCTAATTTAAGCTGCTTAGGGATCCTGGGGTCTTTCTGAGGTGATTCTTCCAACTCACCTTTGGAGGCTCACTGTCTTCACCTGAGAGCCACAATTTCCTGGGTGCAGTTAGACCTCTGTGCCTCCTCTGCCTTTGTGTACTGGGAACGAGGAAGATTCTGAGGGGTGATAGCATGAGCATGAAGGTGGATTATCTGCTGCTCAAATTCTGACTCCCTTGATTGTACTTGGAGGAAGGTACATCTATTTGGGTCTTGTCCTTTGCCTTGCATTTCATGTATAGGAAACTGAGGTTAAATAACACTGGGGCTTTATTGAAGAGTTAATGATTACATATATGGAAATCTCTGGATGTTGTGAGTGATCAGCACTATTGTGGATATATATTGCTGCCTCTGCTTAAAACATCTTCCATGATTTTTTGCTTGGTGCGCATCCTGATTCTTTCTAGATCTCTCTGCCTTCTGACTATAAATAGTTCCTTTAGGTCCCCATAGTAGCATGCATACAGCAGCACTATAGCCTGAGTTCATGATGACAGGAAGTGTGACTTCTAAACATCGTATCACCAGTGCTTAGCAGAGCCTCATACACAAATATATATCAAATTAACATTGCTTGAATAAGTATTATATATCCTATTCCTACTTCAAAAACTAGGATTGGCTTTTGGCCAAATTATTCAACTTCACACACACACACACACACACACAAAAGCCTTTCAAGAGACTGAAAATACAGCTCAGTAGCTGCACATCTGTCTAGCATATGTGAGGCCCTGCAATAGCCAACAACCCATATACTTAAGAGTTTGGTCAGAGAAGAGTGCCAACAGGCACACACAGTTCATTCAAGGTTGGACCATGGGAGGAGAGTAGATTGAAGCTAAGGTTTATAAAGTCACAGCCAAGAAGGAGAAAACTCAAAAAAGAAGGTACAATAAGCTACAACTAATAGTATGAAATGGTATTTGACTTGCTGTGGTAAGATGAAATGCTTCCAGAACTCTGCAATGAAAGGGTCTGTGGGGAGGATATCCCTGAAGGAATGGTCAAGGGATACAGCTTGCGCTGGCCACATAGGGAACCTTCCTCAAATGTGTCCTCAAATCAGGGCCTGGATGTATTGAGGACTCAACCACATGGGGAGGTTATCTGGCCAAGGCTGAACAATGGCTGTCTATATGGAGATGACATCAAGTATTTAAGTACAAATGTGTAATAGAAGCTAGTTTCTCTCTGTCAGAGATAAGAGAGACATACAGGTTGAATAAGTGACACTAGAAAGAACTGCAAGGTGTTAGATCAGGTTTAAATTCATGGTTGATAAGGCAGAAAGTTGCATCTCGAGAAGGATGTAGAGGTGTATTGTGTATTGGTTACAAGCCAGATTCACACTTCTCTATATGATGCTCCCTGAAGCCAATACAGAGTTAAAGAACTGTTCACATCCTTGTGTAGGTACATATGTATTTTGTGCCTACATGTACTTCCCAAATCTGTCATAGATCTGGGAGAAGCAATATCCCAACAGTGAAGAACACTTCTTTCATGAAGTCTGGATTCTAGATTCCTTCCTACACTAAAGAAAATTCTGGTTTCTCAGTGAAAGGGTTCATCTTGAACTGGTACAAAACAAAACCAGAACACATTGACCTTGATGTGTTTTATAGTATGGAGGAGCCCAGATAATAACAGGGACACATATGTGAGCACAGGAGCCTCCTTAATGGTCTCTTACTGACCTAATGTTGGATAATTTAACCATAATAACCTATTAAAAACAGGATGCCATGAAGCTGGACAAATATAAATTAGGAAGTAGGATGTTTGAAGAACAACAAGATATTTACATGACTAAAACTAACTTTCTCAAAAAAATATTTAATTTCAAAGAGGGAAGCAGTAAGTTTTTCATTAGGGAAGCTGGCAGCAGCATGTAAGAACACAGATTCATTTACTGTCTTCTTCTCAAGGACTGTGATCTGATTCTGATCATGAGAAAACACTATACCAGACCAGACTGGCTTACAGTCATCAAAGGTGTCAAGGGAAGACTAATGTCTATTCCAGACAGAGAAAACCAGCAACAACATTCAATATAGTCACAGATCTGTACCCAAACTTGTTGATCAAAGAGATCTCACTGCGACTCCTGGCTAAATTTGACTAGAGCTCAGATCACTCAGAAATCATTACTTCTAATCTGGTTTACACTGCTTATACTAAGCTTATGGGAAGGAAGTCCTTTCTTCTGTATTTTGTCATACATTTATATCATGGTATTTTTTTTAATCAGCCCCCACTAGCCTCCTCATTCCCCCTCCTTTTGTCTTACAACTCATCTTCCTTCTCCCAAATAGTCCCTTTTCTGCTTTTCTGTCACATATCTTGCATTAACTCTAATATCCTAATACATTGGATGGGAAGAAGAGTAAATCACCGGGCCAGAAATACTCTGAAATGTATCTACTAGATGTTTATGGCTATTTTAGAAAACAGAGGAAAAGGAGGAAAGGAAGAGAACAGAAGAAAAGAGGAAGATGCAAGGGGTACAAAGGGGAAGATAGAGGACAAGGAGGAGAAGGAGGAAGGAGAAAGTACCAGCTCCTGGTTACTGTTGTGTTCCTTCTATGGTTTACTTATGGAGCAAGTCAGAGGAAAGGAGGTTGAGGGATGAGTCTGAAGGACTAGCCACTTGGTTCTGAGGTAGGACAGAAAGTCAGAGAAATTACAGGGTACGAGAATGGCCAAGGCTGGGCTCATTCAGAGTGGTACAGCTGCAAACTGCATAGGAAAAGGGAGAGGAAACCCTTAACCCAGAGTCCAACTGAAACCTCTTGCCAACTGAAACAAGAACTCTAGTGCAATTAGCATCTGCTGCAAAGGCTGCTCATACAGAGTTAATATCCTTTCCTATATAGATATTTATTTTAAAGTGGCAATGACCCAGGCTTAAGGCTTGAAGGTATATGATTTGAGTGGGGCTCCATTCCTCCAGAGGTGGCCTGAGAATCTCAAACAATTTTGTTTACAGTAAAGGCATACAACCTTTCAGGAGCCCCTTTATCTTTTCAGTTACTCAGGAACTGTCCAGTGATGAGATAGTACTCAAACTCCACCACAGCTCTGTATATTCCTATATATGACTATAGTGAAAGCAAGAAGTAGAGTTTCTCCTTTTTTTTCTTTTTTTAAAATTTATTTATTTATTACTTCAGGTTATATCTCCATCATAGAATCCTCTTTCCACCCTTCCCAGTCCCGCCCTCCACCATCTACCCACTATCCTTTCCATCCCACTCTGCTGGAGTGGAGTGTCCCTACATAACAGTCCCCGACCCCAGTTCAGCAGTCATATGAGGGCCAAGAGCCTCCTCATACACTGGTAGCCTACAAGGCAGCACCACCAGGGCAAACTGTCTCACTGACAGGAAAAAACTCTATGTTCATGTTCCCTTTGGTGCATTCGTTGTAGTATTGTTATCCTGTACTATATGGCTAAAATCCGACTATAAGTGAATAGATGCCATGTGCATCCTTCTGAGTCTGGGTTAGCTCACTTAGGATGGGCTTCTCTAGTTCCATCCATTTGGCTGCAAATTGCATGATTTAGTTGTTTCTGATAGCTGAGTAGTATTCCATTGTGTAGATGTACCACAGTTTTTTAATCCATTCTTCGGTTGAGGGACATCTGGGTTGTTTCCAGTTTCTAGCAATTACAAATAAGGTTGCTATGAACACAGATGAGGAAACTTCCTTGTTTGACAGAGGGCTAATATCCAAAATTTACAAAGAACTCAAGAAATTAAATGCCAAGAAACCAAATAATCCAATCAAAAAATGGGGAACAGAGCTAAACAGAGAATTCACAAAGGAGGAATTCCTAAAGGCTGAGAGACACTTGAAGAAATGCTCAGCATCCTTAATCATCAGAGAAATGCAACTCAAGACAACTCTAAGATTCCATCTCACACCTGTCAGAATGGCTAAGATCAAAAGCTCAAATGACAGCACAGGCTGGTGAGGGTATGGAGAAAGGGGAACCCTCTTCCATTGCTGGTGAGAGTGTAGGCTTGTGCAACCATTATGGAGGTCAGTCTGGTGATATGTTGCTGGTGGGAGTTCAGGCTTATACAACCACTATGGAGGTCAGTCTGGCGATATGTTAGAAAACTTGGAATAGTTCTGCCTCGGGACCCAGCCATACCACTTCTAGGAATACATCCAAATGAGTCCTCACCAAATCACAAGGAAGTTTCTCCTTTGTATCCTGCTTTATTCTGAGGAGTTTCTCCTCTGAATCCTCCTGCTTAAACCTATATTAAGGTATCTTTAACATAATCTCCAACTCTCTTCATAAACCACCTAGTTCTGAAATCTTTTCAGAGTTCAAGCCACAAGTCTCAGTTTGCCCAGAGTCAACGTCCTTAAAGCTACAGGCAAACTCTTCAGGTTGCTGGGGTAACAGTGGGGAGCGGTGCCTCCTACAGAAGAAAACTCAATCTCCCCCCCTTCTGAAGGTGCCATTAGACTACTGAAGCATCCATTCATCCCTACTGTGCACCCTCACACAAACCTTGGGAACAAAACCTCATAGTGACCTTGACCCTAATACAAATGTACAAGGTCATGGCAGGAGCAGTAAAAACACTGTTCCAACAGCAAGATCTCATTGACTCAAGCCTGTCTGTGTCTTTCATTCTCTTGGCTGGATTTCATGGTTGGATAAGAGATCAGGTGACCTTGGCAGCAACCATGAGCATGAATCTTAGGGCGTTTGTTCTAAATACTGAAATAGATTCATTTTCCCATGAAGGTGAGACAAGAGGTAAACATCGTATTATTCAGATAGTAATCCCATCACAAAAGGGCTCATTTAAAATATCACTTACTTACAGAAGTCACTTAGCCAAATAATGCAATGGTTTATTCACAATATCTGAATTCCAAGATTAACAACCTAAACCACACCCTAACAGACTAACCCCTGTTAATCTTATAAACCAGTAAATCCCCTTTAGGCTTAGGTTGGTTTAAGATGGGGTTTTCTCTTACTTGATGTATAATATATGAAGAGTCAATTAAAAGGTCAAACCAGATGTAACAATGTAAAAAAACAATTAGAAGTAAATAAATTATGATTGAAAATAGACAGGCCTCTGAACAGAAAAGGGAGAGCAGGAGGTTGGAGAGGCTGGCTTCCTGGTATCTGGCAGTGGTAAGATAAATGGGGATATGTAGCTTTCTGTATTTAAGGATACAATCATACAATGAACTCCACCTTGTGGATGTCCAACATGAGGGATCCTGCAAGGTTGTTTTAGGCAGGTAAGGAGGCAGAAACTTGGAATATTCAGAGAAGAAAAACATGAGAATTAGGAATTTCAAGCTTTGGGTGGTAGTTTTCACCCAATAAAACTTCCAGGAATTTCATATAATTACAGACCCTTCCACAGGCTCAAAGAAACATGCAATCAGACTGCATTCTCATGCCTTTGCCACTCGTTCTAGCCCAGCCAACTGGGGTTTGTAGCAATCTGGAAACTTGTAGGCTAAACCCAGACAGCATTGTTTTAGGCAGTTAGTGTCAAGTCACCTGTAATTATTCTTGCAGATGACAGAGTGAACCACTTTGTCTAGAAGAAAAAGAAGAATAGGGTGGGAGAGGGAGGAAAAATGAGGGAGAGGGAGAGTAGAAGGAAGAAAGAAGAAGAGGGAAGGGGAGCACGAGGGGAATGAAGAGCAAATATGGTTCAAATTTCTCTCTTCCAAATGCTTACATGGCCAAGAGCAGGCTATGTTCTTCCAAATTCCTGAAGATGAAATCTCATTTATTTTCTGTGCCTCAAAGAACCCCATACCACAGATGATCTGCCACTTGAACCTCCTTGTTCTAGGCTGAAATTGTGTATAGAATTCTGTCCTTTCTTTATATTTCCAAGGTCGATGATCAAGGTCAGGCCACTATCTCTTATCTCAACAACAGCATGGTCTGTGACACAGTCCCTCCTCCTCTCATCTTTCTTCTTGTCCTATGAACCAATCATAGGTCTACTGGTTCCTTCGAGAAAATAAGCGATGCGTTCTGTTTATTAACCATCTCCTCAATGTCTAAGCACTAAAACATTTCTGTAAGTGATTGTATGTGTGTGCCATTTCTCATTTGAAAAATCTTTGAAGGTTGCTACTGGTTTCACACAAAGTTCTGAGAGTCTATCTAGCCTGCAACCAGGTCTCCAAGTTTGCAGGGCAAAATGCCCTTCTTTAGAGTATCCTAGAATTCCTCTGTGGACAACCTCAGTCACACAGAAGGACTGAATCTACTGGACTTCCATGTGGGCAGTTTTCAAATGTCATGTTTTCCTTCTGGAAGTGGCTCTTTACTTACAAGGAGCTTTCCAGTGCATTCAGGCTTCCTTCCCCACTACAGAGCTTTTCTCTAACACTGCTTTTAGGTTGATCATTTTCATTTTCAGTGACTTCAGAGGACTTCGTGCTTCTTCTGTCTTTGACACTTATATGCCCCAGTCATCTCACTAAATGTGGTGTAGGCCTATACAGCCAATAATATTATCCTCCAATTATAAAGAAAGGGTATCACATTAGAATGTGAGGTTTTCTGCTCTGTTATGCCTACCCACACAACTCACTCTCTCATAGTTTCTGCATTCATCAAGTAAACAACACTCAATGCATTCTCTGTAAATATTTCTTGAATAAGTAATCTCCCAAAGGGCTGAATGTTATTAAAGAATGGGTACTGTTCCAAATTCATTTATATTTCTTTCTTATAGTAGCTAGGAAAAATGGAATAACAAAAACCGCTGCAGCTTGAATAAAATATCAGGCTCACACCATGGTCTCTTGGGTTACTGCATCCTTAGCTAAATCTAGGACAATTTGTTATTTCACCATTCCATATTACTCACTGAATATGTGGTGTATGCTAAACCTTAGTGTAAACAAGATAAATCACATACATGTCAAAGTGGAAAAAAACTGTATATGCTAATAAGTGAGTCTCCAAACTTTTCCTTGACTCTTGAATCCCATTTTCAGTCAAACAAACAAATAAAAAGACTCTTCCCTATGGCTCTTCCCTATAACTTCATTCAAAGGGTATGAAACAAAAATAAAATTTTATATATATATTAGGAGGAAGAAGAGGTAGAGGACGAGGGCAGGGAAAAAGAGGAGGAGAAAGAAGAGGAGGAGCATGGGAAAAATTATGGTGATGAGTATATTTTTCTTCATTTTTAATTTCAGTGCCAATGCCCCTCAAACCCTCCGTTCTTACACTTTGGGAACTAAAACTGTGTACTGGTTACTACTGCTTTCATGTTTCCCATGCTTGGTAATCCTTTTCAGTACTGGAAAATTACTTTCTTAAATGACATAAGAGAGAAGGGAGATTCTTCAGGAGGAGGAAGGCAAACAGTGTGAGATGGGGGTAAAGATCCAACAGATGACAGAGACAGGTATATGATAAACAATATTATACACAAGTATGGAAATTTCATAAGAAAACTAATTATCATTTTGTATAATAAGTATACACTAATAAGGAGGGGAGAAATGAACCTAACAAGGTCAAATGCATGGAAAGTCTTTAAAAGTAATGATATTATTAGATTACACTCTACTCACAAGACCTCGTGTTTGACAGCAGATAGCTCAGAAAAAAGTTCAGACACTTCAGCCTGATACTAAAGGAATATTCCAGAATCTATTTCTACTGTTCTTCCTGTAATAGAGACTTCCACTAGTTATCTCTTGATTTTGCAATTCTGGATCCCTTTCTCTTGGTATTTTTCTACTAATTTTATTTCAATTCTGTCCATCTTCAGGTTAAAGGAAGTATCTTAGGTTTGTTTTGATACTTCCTTTTCCATTTGTGCTTAGAAAAGCACTGTGGCCTTTTATCGGGTCTAAGGTTATCTATTGTTCCTCATGCTTTGGCGATTTGTAAAAAAAATACATGCATCCAAGTAGAGTGTATTTAATCATTCATGACACAGGCAGTGACTAAGTATTTACTGTCTATCATCTTAAAACATCTAAAACATATCAGATTCACATTAAAAAGATTATGATCCTTTTGTTCAACAGTGGCAAACTCTCCAATGAAATGCATCTCAAGTCAATGAAATCTAATCATTTTGAAAAATGAATACATTAAAGAGTTATATAGGAATTTCAACATATTAGTTATCATAATGAAATTTGTATGAAAAGAAGTGGACAAGTTAGTAGAAAACTAAACTATACAGTAAGCTATCAAACTTATTTAGAGTGGTATAGAAGTATGGAATCAATGTTACCTAATTCAGTTCATAGATGGACCTATCTGTTCAACATATAAATTCTTAAGTACACATACATTAGTTAAATATCTGGACTGAAAAGTACACAGTGTCAGAATTTACTGAAATAAGAATTACAGAACAATGAATATATTATGCCAATAAAAAAGGAATCACAGAAAAATGTTTTCAAGATAGGACTTAATAATATTTGTGACATTTAATAAAAATTTATGTGAAGATTTTTTTTCCTTTTCTTCTCTATCAGAACAGTTTAGAAGTTGATTGATACCCACTTTTATGTGTATATATTTGTGTTTCTTTACTTTAGAAGCTTTCTAAATTATGTTTAGAACATCTCTAGTTATAACAAAAAGATAAAAGGTGATTATTTATAGGCATAATATTCTTGATAATAGGCTCGCAGAAAGAAAGTGTAAACACAAATTTTAAATGCCTTTTGGAAAGAGACAGAATAAAAAAACCATTAACATAATTCTCAGAAATTCTATTTTTTTATATAACCAAATTTCAATATTCCCTTCAGGCAAAGGAGCAGCTACTTCAAAGATTTATTTGATAGTGGAATGTTTGATTTCTTTTTTTTTGCTTTCCCAACGTGAGTAGGCCGAGTTTTCATTCTACCATAGTGTACTGTGATTTGAATTTTGAATAGGCTCATTACTAAGAAATTAAAAAAATTATTGTTCTATTTTGGCAGACTAAAGAACTGCGAACAGCAGCAGTAACTAAACAGAATAAATAAATTATATACTACCTTTTGCAATCCACTCAGACACCAGTTGCTTTGACTATAGACCAGCCATTGCTCTATCTGATGGAGACTGGGTTGGAATGTGCAGAACTCCACTTACCTGCCTGTCTACTTCTGGGAGAAGAAGCAGGAGATACTGCTGAAAATGCTGAGGGAAAGAAGCAAAGGTGTGCTTGTTTATTAATGCTCTCAGGTTAGTGTTGACCAGAATAGATCCGGGGGTTTCTATGTCGATGTCCTCAGCTTTGGTCCATTTCAAGTGTCCTGTAATGAATAAAGCAAGAGTCATGACTTTTCTACAGAGTGAGGAAACACGTACACATGAACACATGCATATATGCACTCACTGAATATATATATCCAGTAATATGTTTATTTCCATTACTTCTAAAGTGACTTCCAGAAAAGAAATCAGAAAATTAACATATATTAGTAAGGTTTATATCTACCTTAGTTATATTTCAGTCAATATTTATTTGAGTTAAATTACCTCCAGGTCCTAAGAAAAAAACCTTGTAACTATGAATGTTTTATTTTTTATTTTATTTTTTGTTTTTCTGAAACAGGGTCTCACACTGTCATCCATGCATGCCTGAAACTCAATGTGAATTTAAGCTGGCCTTGAACTGGTGGCAATCCTCATCTCTAGGGCTCCAGAATATGAGGTACAGGTAATTATAAATTGCAAATTGATAAGAATTTTCAGAACATTTAGAGCCATATAAAACAAAAAACTTAACTCCAACAAGAGCAACATCTTGTTAATTTCATTTTCTTTCTTTCCTTCCTTCTTTCTTTTTTCTTTCTTTCTTTTTTTCTTTCTTTCTCTCTCTCTCTCTCTCTCTCTCTCTCTCTTTCCAGTGCTAGGCATTGAACAAGGGGAGCTGGAAAACTCAGCAAATGCTCTCCCCCTGAGCTGCATCTCTGCTCAGTACTCTTAATTTTAATAAGTAGATGACAGCAATAATAGCTGGGTGTCCCCACCGTGTTTCAGGCAGTGCAGTAAGAACAGATAATTTTACAAGATTTCCCTTTAACATGTTTTTTGACAGTGATTATTTAAGAAGCAAATGCTGATAAAAATTCCAGATGCAAGATATGAGGTGCAAATATATTTTTTCCAACTCATTCCACAATTCAAGGCACCTTGGTGTCCAGTGGAATCTGCATGCAGATTTCCTAACTGGAAATCCCAACAAATGAAACACAATCTGTCATAAGCCACTGACAGCTGATGTAGACTCAGAAGAAGGATTGTTTGGTACTTGAGCTACCTTTGATTGCAGAGTACACTTTGACTTGGAGATCAGTACACTATGGTCTCTAAGCTACCTCTAGTCCAATGCCTACTCTTCTCAATAAAGTTTTGCTAGAACAAAATCATTCCTGCTGCTTTCTAGATTGTTCTGGTCTGCTTTTGGCAACACGATGAGTAGTAGAAGAGCTGTCGAGAAATCCAGTACAGTGTAAAACCGCTACTACTTATTTGCTGGTCCTTTACAAAAAACAAACACACAATGGTTGATCTTTGTTTTAAATGATTAGACACAAAAGTAAGACTGAAGCCAAAAATGCAAAGAATGTTGGCCAGTTGAGAGTCTCTGAGTTAATCAAAACTGCAAAAGGACACTTCTCTGAAAAGGGCTGAGAACAGAAATAATCTATGGACATAAAGACAAGCATTCAGGAAGCATTAAACTGTTCTGGTAATTTAACAGAATAATAATATTAGAGGCCTATGACTACCCAGTCATGGGCGATTGACCCAACTGACAATACCAGGTGTGGATTCTGTCTGTGGAGTGGGCTGAAAAGCTATTGGCAATTGATAGCTGCTGAGTAGAAAGCTGTTTGTTTTTGTTTGGTTTATTTATGAATTTTTTATGGTTATAGCCATTGATAGGCTTCCCATGTCCTCATGGATGGCCCTACACCCATATGCATGTAGACAACATTAAGTGAACTCAGCAGGTTTAAAAAATGACATATGAACATGACAATGAAAAGTGGTCATTGTGGTGAATGGAATAGGTTGGAGGGAGGAATTTGATCAAACTATGATACATATAGTGAAACTGTCAAACAATACATTAGAAACAAAGCAATGCCAGGACTTTTATACGTCGTCAGAATGGCCATCTACTGTGGTTTCAGGATGAGAAAGGCAGGAGATGGCAGGGAGGCGATATCTGAAACCACTGGGTGAAATTGGTTTAATATAAGGGCTCGCAACTAAAGCAGAAAACCAGATGTCATGGAAGATGTGTACGTACTCATTCCCACTTCTTTCTGGGTCGAAATCTCTCCAAACATCAAAATAAAGAAGTCAGCCGGGTGTGGTGGTGCATCCCTTTAATCCCAGCACTCAGGAGGCAGAGGCAGGTGGAACGCTGTGAGTTCAAGGCCAGCCTGGTCTACAGAGTGAGTTCCAGGACAGCCAGGGCTGTTGTTACACAGAGAAACCCTGTCTCGAAAAACCAAAACAACAACAAAAAAGCCTTTGCATCTATTTTATCCAAGAAATAATGAGATAAGCAGACTTTCTAATAAATAACAGAGAGACAGTATGTTGTCTTCTCAGGACCAGGAGAAAATGATAAAGTTACAACTTCATTAGTACCAGTGATTTTCAAATGGCAATGTCCAAGAACATTTAAATATACCAAACAGAAATTCTAGTCCTAAGAAAATCTTGCTGATGGCACCACTACTGGTTGTTATTGACCAAGAATTTCTACCAAAGAAGGGGATAAACAACTATAGCAGCAAAGGTGAAGTGAAACTCAAATAATCTGGAATGCTTCTAAAAAATACTAGTCATAGACAATAACACTGATGACCAACGGAAGTTAAAGCAAAGTAGAAATAAATTATGTATATGAAAATAAGAAGCTGCATGTGAAACAACAATATGCATAAAACATGGGCACTGAGCACAAGTTTTGTTAAGACTCTACAAAGTAGCCTTAGTGTGGTAGAAGTTAGGTCTCTTTAGTGTATTAGTATGCCGTTCAGTTTGGCTTCTGGCAACACATAAGGAAAGCTTGGTGTCCCTTTAGTTGCTGAAATGGACAGAGCGCAGTTGAGACCATAGTTCTAAGAACTGCCCTGTTGAAGGGGCGTGGCTAAGAAACTGGACAAACTGCATGAGAAATTCAGTTGAAAAGAAGAAGAAACAAGACAAGCTGCTAGAGGAGGACATCAGTTGCAAAAAGAAAAACAGGACTGCTGAAGAGAGAGTTCCTTAAAGGCTCCAGAGTGCCAGAAGAATGAGTGAGGCAAACAGAGTTTGAGTGAGGCAAACAGAGTTTGAAAGCCGTTTGAACAGCTTTCAGTTTGGAAGTTGGAACAGACTGTCTATAAACTGGCTACTATTTGGTGGTTGAAATAAGCTGGCCTTGTGAACTGACAATATTAGGCCAATGGACAGCAAGCTTAAAAGGAACTGCCTTCTGGGAATAGCAGTAAATCAGGTTATTCTGCATGGACCTACGCTAAGAATATTAATAGTATTTCAAGAATAAATTAAAATAGGGTTATAATTAGGTTGTTGATAGATAGGTATTTTATAGGTAACCATAAATATAGATATAAGAGTTTATAAATAAAAATATTCTGGTAACACCTCGGAATTACAGAAAAAGAACAAATTTCCAAATTAATGAACACAAGGAAAACATCAGTTAAAGATCAGGCATTGAAGAAGGAAGAAAAACTAAAATTAAGTCCAAGAAAACCACAACAAACATGACCAAATTTTTATATTTGAGTTAAAGTATCAAAAGTTCAGATATGTACTGTTTTCAGGAGATGATTAAAAATTCATCTAGATAAGCTGAAAATACTAATAACATTTAAAACAACACAATAATGGCATAGACAAGATAGAACAAATGCTGAGAGTAAAATGACCATCCATTCCATGTGAAAGAAATGATGGTCTGAGTTTTTGAATACCCAAGACAGCCTCAAAACATAAAGCTAAGAGAAGTTAGAAAACAAACTGTCATTACAACAGTAGGAGGACTCTCAACAGATGTGGCTAAAATCTAACACATCAAATTATAAAAGTAATTTAAAACACAGAAAGCGCTCATAAATCAACACCTACACTCATGTAATAAATTAAACACAGTGAACCGCACGAAGCTGTTAGATGCAGCCATTGTGCTATTTGTCATTCAAGGAATAGCAAGGAATTACACCACAACTGGCTAGTGAGTCTCTATAAATACTGAACTACTATCATAAAACCACATCTTTCTGTCCAAAGGAAGGATGTTAATTTAAGCTTCCCACAACAAGGTCAGCAACCCTTTAACCCTTCCCATATCTAGAGAAGCAGCAATTGGCCAGGCTATGTGATAGTGAGCCCCACAGATCCTCCTGGGAACTGGGGTTACACATGTATGCCTTCACGGCTAGCTTTTTACATGAGTGTTGGACATCAAACTCAGGTCCTCGGCTGGTGCAAGAAGTACTTTATCTACTCAACTGAATCCCAAGCCCTAAATTACTCTAAGTTCATGCATTTCCTAAGTTAACATTAAGACAGAATACAAAGTTACACATAAAAATGTTATCAGTAGGCTTTCTCTCACATACATATAATAAACAAAATATAAATAGCTTAACAATTAATGTAATGGAGTGTAGATAACTTTACCTTTGTCCTGAACTCTCTTAATGAAAGGAGAGGAGGAGGAGCCACCACCCCTAGTGGCAAGCAATCATTTATGACTAAACCAAATAAAGATGTATGCCCAAAATGTCCACCTAAGCGAAGCTATGTCTTATAATTTTATAATTCTGAAGAAAAGTCAGAACAGATTAACTAAATTTGCTCTTACAGAGAATGTTTAATTCCATCTTAATTGTCTTCACACATGTACTCTTAATTGGCTTAAGAACAATCCAATTATATATGATTGTCTTATCTCATTAAAGCCGGCACGGCACATCTCCCTACAGTGCCCACAGAAGGAAAAGTATGCTGTCACATTAGTGCCTAATTCCCAGACACTAAGCCTAGAGGGCTGTGGCAGAAGATAGACAGAGAAGACAGGTGACACCCCAGTAAGGCTGCACAACAGGGTCCAGTTCATGATAAAAATCAGGGACATGTGTCCAGCCAAGATTCTGGTAATCAATCCTCTGTTGTAATGTACTCAGAGAGTCCTGCGGTTGCAACCTTCTTGGATGCATTTGTGTATCAGGAGGAGTGTGTACTTAAAGACTTATATTTCCTGATGGAATCATGCACAAGAAGGAGGTGTCAAATGCACTAAGGAAGAGAAAGACCTAGAATGAAGAAATACACACACACACACAAACACACACTCAAAATCAATTCGAGTGTACTCCATGCCTAAAGAAACCCCAGAACAAGCTCTGGGGAGAAAAGTAGATTTTCAAAGACTGCAATTTTAGGGAAAACACTATACTAGGTGATAAAAGTATAGTAATAAAGAAACCTCAAATCAACAAAGCCTAGACAAATGAACTGCATGAAGAATCCAACAGAGAGCACTGAATCCAGTAAACAAAGAACTGGGGTTAAGAAGTTCAGACCAGGACATCTCCTCATCTATGTTCACAGCAGCCTTATTTGTAATAGCTAGAAACTGAGATGTCCCTCAACTGACGAATGGATTAAAAAACTGTGGTACATCTACACAATGGAATACTACTCAACCATCAGAAACAACAAAATCATGCAATTCTCAGGCAAATGGATGGAATTAGAGAAGCTCATTCTGAGTGAGCTATCCCAGACTCAGAAAGATGCACATGGAATCTACTCACTTATAATTGCATTTTAATCATATAGTACAGGAAAACTATCCTACAACCAATACACCAAAAGGATCAGGAACATAGACTTTGTTTTACAGCTCTTAGCCCTCAAATGACTGTTGAACTGAGAGGGGCTGATGTGGAGGGGCACTCCACATTGGAGGAGTGGGAAGGGTGGGAGAGGAAGGAGAGGGTGGGAGGGAGGAAGCAGGAGGGGTGGAATGAGGGCACTGTGATGGAGATGTAACTTGAAGCAATAAATAAAGAACAACAACAACAAAGAATTTACAACTGAAAAGACAAAATAAAAGAAGTTCAGGCCTTGTAACCAAACCCTTAGTAGCCAGTTCTCAATTTTATGTATGTGGGCTCCCAGGGCTGAACTTGGGCATTGTTGCATTGTTGCTTGGCAACAGACATCTTTATCTGGTCTGCCATCTTGGTGGCCCAGCACTTCCCAGTTATAATGAGTTTGGAGAATTACTGATAGATCTTAAGGCAATGTTTAACAATTCATCCCTCCCTTCCTCCCTCCCTCCCTCCCTTCCTTCCTTCCTTTTTTCCTTCCTTCCTTCTTCCTTCCCTCCCTTTCTCCCTTCCTTCCTTCCTCCCTTTCTTTCTTCCCTCTTTCTAAACTATGTTTAACTGATAATCACTCCAAATGATAACTCAGTTCTCTCCAACACTGACTCACTGAGGATAAAAACCACTCTTCAGGCATGGCTCCAAGCTTACCACTAGATGACCAATAAAAAGCAAACTCACTGGCAGGTTCTTTGTCTCATAAGGTTTTAACAGAGAAAAAAAAATTGTTACTCTTACAGGTGCCTTGCATATATATATATATGGCTGCTGTTTTGTGTTTTTATGGGATTCCTGTGTGAGACCATTGTGTCTCTGAACCTACATGCATATCTAGTGCTTTTTCTTTGACTCTTTTTCTTCTTTGCTTGTTTTATCCTATAATTGGTTCGTTTTCATTTTATTTTATTGTTATTCTTTAAATGCCTGTTTGTTTAATAATGAGAGACAAACAGGGTACAGATTCCAAGGGGAGGGGAGCTGGGAGAAATGCTGGAGGAGTTAGGGGAGGTAAACCATAATCAAGATATATTGTGTGAAACAATTTTATTTTCAATAAAAGAAAGAAAAGAATCTTCTGTTTATTCTAAAATTAATTAAACTTAGTACTTTTAATTAAAATAGAGTTGTGGTATATATATATATAAAATCTCTGGAGAAATAGATAATAGTAAGCAATGCCAAATCACCATCAGGAAACACTGAGACTGAGGATATTTTGAGTGAGCATAGAATTATTATCCAATTTTCATTTTTATTTTCTGCATACATTTATTTTTTAAAATACGGAACATTATTTCTAAAACCAGCAGAATTTTAATTCTTTATTACAAAAAGGTTAAACAACAAAAAATTAGAATGTTGGAATGAATCCCAGAAGTTGGGCTCAATGAGGACATTAAAACTCCCTCATAGACATCTCTTAAAAGCTTGGGCTTGTTTAGTAAGCAGTTTAAAACTCCTACTGTGTGACTGGGTAGGAAGGAACAATTAAAAACTGGTTTAGGTCAGTGACCCTGAATTTAAGTTACTTATATTTTAGCTAGGGAAAAGATATATGAAATTAAGAAACACAAAAGAGAAGAAAGGGAAAAAACAATGCAGAATATAGTCCAGCTGGAGCATATTCCAGAGAATATGACATTGGTAGATACATGTGATTTCATCTTGAGGAACACAGAGAGAACTGGATGATAGTGACCAGTGATCCTACTTCATAGACTGCAATTCTGATACGCTGCTATGGTACTGTCAGTCTTAAATGTCTATGAACTTTCTGTGCATATGTGAAAGGCGGGTGACACTATTTTGCTGCTTCGGCTATGAACTCAAAACTCCTCTGAAAAGAGTTTAGTAACTAAAAGAAATACAAAAGAAGCAATAACATAGTGCACTACACACGAACTTTATTTAGTGGGCACTGAGGCAGTTAGCCGACGTGTCACCGTTGTCTCAGAAGATTCACAGAAGAGCCTAGAAATGAGTTTATCCTTTGCTAAGAGACAGGAAGAGGACATCAAAATAACCAAGCAGGCAAGAAAACCATGCCTTTTCAACCCCATCTGCAGCCACAACGCTCATTCAGTCTCCCTAAGATGTGGTGATTTGGTAGCCTAGCATGGACGATTGGACTCATCCTCAAGGCCCACAACAATGAAACAGCTCTCACAGATACTGATAACATTTAGCTCTTCGTATATCAGAATCTTGTTCTCTCCCATGCTTGATTTAGAAGCAGGAAACAACAAAGTTTTATTTTGTCTATAGCATCATCAGGAAAACACTAGTTTGAACCATTACTTTTTTCATATACAGTAACTTACACCATCTTCCCAGATACATGAACAGAAAAATACTCACAGATTCCATATATAACCTATGCCAAAAGAAAAGGCGTAAAACAAGAAAGCTGTGTCCACAGTAGTGGGTATCTATGATAACAGCAAGTATCCCTTCAGTGCTGAGACTATTGAGGGCTGTCAAAGCCCTCCACTACTGTCTGTTGCTGGCATTATGATCTAATTGTGTACCCCAAACCCTGTCCCAGGGAAGGTGGACACACGATGTAACACCCGAACCTGTAGTGAGCCCTTCACGGCAGAGTTCTTAGAAAAACGTACATGGGTGCTGTGTGTATTTAACTAACTCACTAGAGTCCAAGAAAAATACATATTTTGAACGCAGCAAGTATCATTCAATTCCGGAAAAAATTAAGTAATTTCAAAAGCTACAGAGGAAGCACATGGAGGATAACAAGATGTGACCTTTGTTCCCACCAGAGGAATCTCATCATGAGAATGAAAACTTAGGCTGATACTATGAAGTCTAATTTTGAGTGCATTTTGCTTCAGCATTACTAATTTAAATAAAAAGAAACTTATGGTCCATGTTCTTATTTGGAATGGTTTTAGCACATGAGAACTTGTATACTGCTATCCCTACTGAGAGAAGGTGAAGTAGGTTCAAACCAGTTCTAAGACTTATGTGCATCCCAGTCAGGGGCGAGGAATGAACCAGCTGGCTGGCAGAGGGCTTGGGTGGCAGGGGAGCAAGGAGAACTGTTCCTCCCTCTGTCCTCCACTTGCATGTCATGGCTTGCACATGTCTATTCACCACCACTCAACAAATAAATATATATAATAAAAATTTAAAAACATGTATATTTAAAAATATGAATGATATGGTTTGTATGAAGATGTTTAGACTTTCCTCTAACTCTCCCAATTTTTCATTTATACTGTTGGTGTATTATAAAATGAGTGAGCGTAGCCAACTTGTCACTGTACACACGTACCCGTGGACTCATAAAGGTTGCTCTTCCTTAAAGACACAGATTCATCCAGGAAGATACAAGTCATTGAAAACTTACTTCTCTATCTTGACTGACTTGCTAGCACATTCAGTTGACATATTCACTCATTCATTTATCCAATATTGTCTTAGCAGCTAGCAAACAAAAGGTGTGCAAAAGGTGTGGGAGGGATGACAAGGATGCGCAAGACCATCTCTATTCTCAATGTTCCAAAAGCACCATGACAAGGAGAGCACCAAATATCCTGAATCTAATGGAATATTTTTTTAAAAAATCACTATCTGGACTTGGAAAATGACTCATCAGGTCATGATACTTGTCAACATTCCCAAAGGCCTAAGTTCAACCCCAAGACCCACATGGTGGAAGAGAACCAACTACCAGAACTTGTCCTCTGAGCTCCACATGCATGTCATGACTTGCGTGTACCTACCCACCACCACCCAAGAAAGAAATAACTATAATAATTTTTTTAATATTTTAAAAATCTGGACCAAGTGGTTTGGCTGAAGATTATTAGTCTGAAGGTTCTTTCCTCCACACCTTCCCACTTTTCATTTATACTTTTGACATATGTTAGAAGGTTAGTGAGCACTGAAGTCATTTGCACAAAATAAGCCATTCTCTTCAGCTGCTTGCTACCTTAGTCAGTCACAGTCCCTTCCCTGTCACCACTGACTGTTGGCATGTGACAGGTTTCTGCTTTAACAGACTTAGTTTATATCCCACTACTTTTGTCTTTTGTTTGGTAGTGGGTTGGACAAGAGACCTTAGAACTGCTAGCTCTCCTTCCATATGCGGCTAGAGTGCCTGCTCTTAACACTTAGGCAGACTCTTCATACTATATAGAATGAGGTTGTTCCCCAGTGATAATCTCCACCGTTAGATGCAGGGTAGATGATCTGCCATTCAAAGTCTAAGATGAATGGTTCGAACTGGCAACACACATGCCTTAGCCTGGATCTTTGCTGTGATACTTGGGAGCTGCCTTCTTAACCTTCTCGGCCTCAAATTGATTTTTGAAAACTGTATAATGGAAATCATTTCATTCCATAAAACTGAGGACTTTACTGACACAAATGATCTCAAAATTTAGCCAGATGAATCCAACTAAAAGGCCACATGAGGCTATTTGAGATCCAGGATAGCTTTCACTGCAGTCCAATGTGAAATCATAAAATCAATTTTAAAGATATTATGATTTTTTTATGTACCTTGAGTATGTAGTTCTCAAGTTTAAACTTTGTAGAGGACAATGCCCTGTCCCAGCACTAAAAGGTTGACACACCTGGCCAACCAGTCCATTAACTGCGAACTATGACTCTTCACATTCTTCCTAGAAAATAGCATCATTATTTCTACTATTTTGTCCCTGTATGCCACCAAACCATCTAAGACAATCCTGCACACTACTGGCTGTCTCATATGTTCAAACTTGTGCTGGAGGATTGTCTAAAGAAACCTCCTGTTACCTGTCTTTCAGTTGACACTCAGAGTAAAACAACAATAAAACAAAAGCCCTCAAAGCAATTCTGATTCTCTCTAGTTCATTGTGGACTTTCAAGGTGAAAACTATAACACAGGAGATCCTGATAGAGAAGACGCAGGCCTGGAGCTTCTGAAAACACAGAATGGATGAAGCCAAGCATGCTGAAGAAGAGTGTGCTTGGCCTTGAACCTAGACACTGTCCTGGTATGTCATTTACTTTACTAAAATTGTGGTGGATTATTCATTAATCAATTAACTTTGAGATAATGTCTTATTATACACTATGTAGCCTTGGTTGGCCAAAGATCTGCCTGCCTCTGCTTCATTAGTACTGAAATCAAAGTTATTTACCACCTGACCCAGCTTTGTTTTGTTTGTGAGATGGTCTTGCTTGTAGACGGGTGGCTAGTTTTTCACTTAGACTTGGATTCCTAGAAAAGCTCTCCTGAATGCTAGGATTATAGAGGTGTGCTACCCTGCCCAGCTAGCACATTTTTTAAGAATTAAATGTCACTGATCTTCAAATCATATCCAGTTTGGTCATGAGAATGAACGAACACATATGTGTATGTAGATGTGGCTCCGATGTCATTCTGTAGACAGCATTCAGCATTTCATGTTTTAGGAGTTACTTCAAGCAGGAAAAACCTATCAGTGTGTATGTATGCATGGTGATGATCGAACACGCAGAGACACATTTAGGGTTATAGAGAATAACTATAAAGGCCATCGAAATGATGGAAAATAGATATCCATGCCATATTAAAGAGTTAAATTAAAAAATTGCTACTCTGGTCTCATAAATCTTTTATCTAGGAATCCGCCAGATCTATTCCAATGCTTTTAATGAAAGTGTGTCTCAGGATTTAACAAAATTTCTAGTATACAGTAGGCAATAAATAAAACTACCAAACCAATCAATCCTCCAGTTAAAATCTGGCTGAATTTAACCAAAAGAAAAACTCTGCAAATAAAAAGAGTCTTACATTGCCAAGTAGGCAGCAGGAATAGTAAAACGTTCAGGTCACTAAGTACTTGGTTTCTACTGACCACTGTATCAAAAATGGCGTGATGGGGAAAATTTCTGATCTGCCTGTCTCTATCTCCACTCTGGCCCCATTAGTGCTAGTGTTACAGATATGCAAAACCATGACCAGCCCTCCTGCAGCCACTGGGGATCTGAACTTGGATCCTTATTCCTGTGTGGCAGGCACTTCACCCACTGAGATAACCTGAGCATTACAGCCAACTCTCAGACATTCTAAAGGTCTAGGTTGTATCATCATCTCTCTTCGTAGGTGAAATCAGTGGGTCTGGGTTCCTAAACAAGGTGTCTGCAGGAAGAGTTCCAGGAGGCAGCCAAGGAAACACTCACATTTGTCCTTACTCTCATACTTCAGTCTTTACTAAAGGAAAAGCAAGAATTCAGAACAAAATTCACTGTTAATAGCAACACCTTTCGACAGTGTACCCCAAACCCTCCAGAGATTGCACACTCTTTCAGTTTTATCGATAGGTACTACTGAGTAAGTATTTCAAGCATCTCAAAAATCAAGGCAGGTCAACTCCACTGCAGCAGACCCCATGACAACAAATTCTCCAATTCAATGTGTCCTTCCTGAGAGCCTCATTCTGCTCCAGTCTAGAACATTCCAGTAAAAGGAGGCCACAATACAATACTGCATACCAGACAGAATCCTAACTACACAGGTAATCACTTGAATAGACATTTCACTTTAATTTTGTTCTTTATCCTCTATCCAATATCACTACATTCTGTTACAAGATTGAGATTTGACTGCAACTATGATGCTTCCCGATTTAGCTTTTTTTTTTTTTGCTTATATAAATTAAGGATATTTTCAGTTTCCTTGTTTAACTGTGAAAAAAAGTTCTGTTTTTTAAAAGACGCACATCTCTAAAATGTACACTGGTACTCACCTAAACCAGACTTTTTTAAGCGTTTTAAGTGCTGATTTGTTTGCTTTCCAGTGGGAGATTTTTGCCCATGTTTCATTTCTTTATCTGAACTGTCTGCTTCCCCATTCTTAGACTCGGATCCTAAAAAAGGAAATAGTTATTATGCCATTATCTTTCTCTCCCTGTCCTTGACAAGAAACATCTAAAATTGTTTTAACAACCCCAGATATAATCTTCTTTTTATTTTCCTGAGTTAATATACTACCTTACCCACAATCTGATTCCCCTATTGGATATAAAGAGAAAAGGCCAATAAATCAATCAACCTGGACAAAAAGCAAGAGCAGATGCCCTAATAGCCGAGCTTGACATGCATTCACTGATCGAATAGCTTTTAAATAAAAGAGTTGGATCTTTTGTAAAAACACATGAATAAGCTTCAACATTACGATGTCATTTAGAGATGATATCAGAGAGAAAGAAAGAGAGGTGAAGAAGGAAGTAGATGAAAGGGATGGACCAAATCTTAATCAATAGCTTTATGCTGAAGCAGGTACAGAAAATGCAAACACTAATCCATAGTGAATTCAACATTTCACAGCTGATAAACTGACAGGAGGTAAATTAGAAGAGCAGGCCAGGGCTTCACAGAGGTGAGAAGAATGTTGCAAGAACATAAAAACTCATAAAGGTTTCTGGGCTTTGTAGCAAGCCCGAAAAAACAAATTCACACTCAGAAGAAAACTGCTTTTGATGGTGTTACACACCAGCATGTGGTCCAGAACTCAAGTTCGACATTCAGGGGAAAGCTAAAGCAAAGGGCAACCAACCCACCAGCATCACCATCCACTTTTCAAACACAGTGACATTAGCAAATTAAGTCATTTGATGATAAATGGTCTAGTGTCTTCAAAACACAATTGGGAAATAGTCTACTTTTTTGTTTTGTTTTTGTTTTTTTTCAATTAACATTATTCTTTTTTAAAATATTTATTTATTACCTCAGGTCACATCTCCATCACAGTCAATGAGAGAGTCAAAGATAGGTACACATATATACACATATATACATTATAAATATATGGATATATGAATAAAAGTGAACCTCATATGAAAGTATTTTTTCAGTTTCAAAAGAGAAAAAAAATTCAAGCCATCTCTCTGTGTGAGGAAGTTCCCTCCGGAGTGAAACTGACCAAGCATACAATATTTTAGCTCTTTACCTGAAGGCGAATCCGACTGCTCATCGGACACCTTTAATGGTGTCAAAACAACACGAGGGACAGTCTTGTTCACCATCATTGAGACTCCATTTCTTCTTTTCTGCTGCTGCCTCAAAGCCTATAAAACACGATAATAAAATATAGCATAAAAACGTGTCCACAGTGATTTCTGGTGATTGAATTACACGATCCACTTACTCATGACTATCCTCAATTCCACAGAGCCCCTGATTTGTTGGGATTCTTGATAATCACCTTTGTCCATTTTCCCTCAAAAGCATAAAATTGAGCTTTGGCAAAGGGGTTTAAGTCTGAGACATTTTCGGTCTAATTCTGATTTAAAAAAAAAAAAGAAAAAAAAAACCACCACAGAATGGTTTATTGTACCTTAGCAGAGTGGCTTGAGAGCTGGTGGAACTTGATACTAGGGATCCCAAGTAAAATAAATGTAAAATAAATGTTTCTAAACCAGGATAAAAATATATGTGTCTCCACTTCTCTTGCAGGTGCTTTGTCTCCAGTGCGCTGCTCAGTCAATCAGTTAACACCGGGTGTCATCAGTATGTATGGCATGTAAGGGCTACTGTATTGATGCATTCGCTCAGCCGTGGGGAGCGCTGCACAAAATCACCGAACATGGCAGGAGCCATTTATTTCTGTGGAGGGAATCAGTCCTAATCTTGGAAAGCTTGCAGCCCTTGCCTTCTGTCTGCTTGACTTTGGCATTAACCTTCAGAACACGAACATGACAGGGGTTTGGGCAAATCCAAGGGGAAAAAAATAGATAGGAGAATAAATCTCCTCAAATGAGAATGCTTTGTGATTCGCAAATGAATCCGACATGGTGATGATAATATAATAAAAGGCATTTAAAAGTTTTGAAATACAGTTTTATCTAGTGGATCACTTTATGCAGAAAATTACCTGTAATAAAAAGGGTTTTAAGCACACAAAACAGGAAGAGCCATTAAAACCTGAAGCCGCAGGAATGCTGAAATTCCTGAAAAGGTTAAAAGGCTGGCGATGGACTTTCTCAAACCTTTTCATTCCTGGATTCTGTGCAATTTCTACTAATTTTGCAATGTCTCAGTTACATGGTTAATGCGCTTTGAGGGACAGTTGTCACGATCTCCAGAAATACTGCCTTGACTATATATTCCTTGGCTGTCAAAAACAATGCCATTTTATTTACACAGGGTATGAGCTGTATGTTTGACTTGTTGACCATAAGACTTGTTGACCACTTAATTATAGAAATGAAAAACTAAACCTCACTTAGAGGAAAGATGGCAAATTCAGATGCAATGTAAAGCCACACGACAGAAGGAAGAGTTGGAGAATTTATTATAAATGATACGTTTACTACAGATAGCACACAAGCATTCTTATATTTACAGAGTGAAGTCCCAGGTACTGTCGAGGAACCTGGGATACAAAGATTAATATTATAGCATCCTTCTCACTGTTATCCTGCTGTCAAAAATATATTTAATGAGCTCACATGTGCTATAAAGTATTTAAGAGTTTCTCTTTCTTCAAGCAGTGTATATATAGACATAAATTGTGTAACATACCTTCATAAATCTTCCTTGTCTTATATAAGAACTCAAAGCACTCTATAGACGTTAACCTAATGATACAAGAAAAATCAGGCAAAGCAGCACTTCCAATTATTACTAAGGCTTTCTGCAGTCACTGTGTAAATCTCCATAAAAGAGTAAAGGCAGCCAGTTAACACAGCAATGAATCTCTATGAGTCCATGTATCACCAATTTCAATATATCCTGGCAAAATATTAACCTTCTTAAACTATCCTCTCTGTCTGTGCACACACATGTGAATGTGAAGTTAAGGGATTTATTATGGAAAGTGTTGATCAACTGCAAAAGAGACCATTAGATATAATGGCCTAAACCTGTAATCAGAAAGTCAAAGATGCCAGGTTTGTTTTATAATCTGTGGTCAGTAGTAATTAATAATAATAATTAATACATAAACTTTAACCCTCAGGTTCTAGAGCTGAGAGGACTCTACAACTAAAGATTTAACGACTGGAGAGAAACCATGGCAGATAAAATGCAAGAATAAAAACTGTGGCTACTGTGAATTACTGACAAGTAAGGATAAAGAAATGTTAACATGAAGTCTGTTCAAATGACATTTCATAAATGTGTAAGTTAGAACAATACCTCTCACTACAGTATATTAAAAAATAATGAAATACATCACTATGTAGGGAAGCAACACAAACTACACACGTATCACATAAGAAACAAAATTGTTTTACATGTACTAGAAGCAAACATGTCTCTTTGCTATGCCATTGCAGAACAAGTATTATGGCTGGAGAGATGATACAGTAAGAAGGAGTGCTTGTTATGTAAGTGCAAAGACCTGAGTTTGAATCCTTAACACCTGCATAAAAGCCAGACATGGTCACACACAGGCCAATAACCCAGTGTTGTATGGCAGAGACCTATTATAAAGGATAAAAGCAGAGAACAACAGAGGAAGACATCCAGCATCCTCCTCTGGCCATCATATGTATGCACATAGGCACACGCCCCTGAGCACACACATACACACAATGTAACACACACACACACACACACACGCCCCTGAGCACACACATACACACAATGTAACACACACACACACACACACACACACACACACACACACACACACACA
>CAJQZJ010032044.1:973441-990781 GCA_907164525.1 Lophiomys imhausi | reverse complement strand
CACACACACACACACACACACACACACACACACACACACACACACACGCACAATTATATTTACTTCCAAGCAACACTTGGGCTGGGGGCAGACAACAAAAAGGAGGTCATGTCTGTTTCCTTTGGCATCAGAGTATAAAGAGGAGTCCTGATGTCACAAACTACAATGCATCTCTTTAAACCCCATCAGTGGCTGTCCTGAGGAGTCAAACTTACTTTCCAGGAAGAAGACTTTATTTGATGATGATGGACACTGGGTACCTTCCACCCAGAACACAACATTAACAGAAGAAGACAAAACATGCTGCTTCTATTGAGAGTCACCAGATTGCCCAATCTAAGTAAGACCATTTAATCATGCCACCCACCTACTAGGACACTTAAGTCCTTGGTGGCAAAGTGTGTATCCTTCAGGGAAAGATGGACTATTCTTGGTGAAGAGGCAGTATGGAATTGTCTGCAGTTATGTTTGAGCCAGCAACTAAAACTTGCTGAGTGTCAGCTCTTCCCAATTCTCTGAAGTGAAGGAGTGTTATGGAGGGGTAAGATAAGAACAGACAGAGACAAGAAAACTTGGAATAGCCCTTCCTCAAGACACAGCCATACCAGTTCTGGGTATCCACCCAAACGATTCCTCACCAAACCATAAGCATGTTTCCTCATCTATGTTCATAGCAGCCTTATTTGTAATAGCTAGAAACTGGAAACAACCCAAATGTCCCTCAACTGACGAATGGATAGAAAATTGTGGTACATATACACAATGGAATACTACTCAGCTATCAGAAACAAGGAAATCATGCAATTCACAGCCAAATGGATGGAACTAGAAAAGCTCATCCTGAGTGAGCTAACCCAGACTAAGAAAGATGCACATGGCATCTACTCAAATTGGATTTTAGCCATATAGTACAAGATAACTATCCTACAACCAACACACCAAAAGGATCAGGAACATAGACTTTGCTAACTATTAATGGGAAAATTTCCCCTAGGGGTGCTACCATGTAGTACCCCAGTGCAAGAGGAAGCTCTTAGCCCTCACATGACAGTTGAACTGAGAGGGGCTGATATGTAGGGACACTCCACATCGGAGGACTGAGATGGGTGGGAGAGGGAGGAGAGGGTGAGAGGGTGAAACTGGGAGGGATGGAAAGAGGGCACCATGATGGAGATGTAACTTGATGTAATAAATAAACCTTTAAAAAAAGAGAGAACAGAGGGAGACTGAAGGGAGAAAGCACAAACCTACCCCATTGAAGGGCTTGAAGCTGCTTCAGCAAATCTATTCCTTGTTTGCTTATTTCTGTAAATGCTGAGGATTAAACCAGTGCAAAATATAGTCTATGCAAATACTCTAACACTGTGTCATATTCCTTTCTTTTCCAAATTACATTTTGTTACAAGGTGTGACCACATTTCCTAGGCTGGCCTCAGAACTGCAATCTTCTGGCTAACCATTTTTTAGGCCTGTTTTCCTGTTTATAAATAATGTATTGCTTTGTTTTTTAAGGGAACCGGGGCTGGAGATATGGCTCAGTGGCATCAGCTGTTCTTCCACCAGACCCAAGTTCAATTCCCAACACCCACATGGCAGCTCAAAATTCTCTGTAATTCTAGTTCCAGAGAATCTGACACCCTCAACCAGATAGACATATGGTCAAAACATGAATACACATGAATTAAAAAAATAAAAGGTAACAGATCACATGGAGCCTGAAGTCAGCAGTATGGGTTATCTACTGTATTCCACCATGAACTCATCTATATACCAGAGGATGATGAGCACACCCAGACCCTCTCATTGAGTCCTCTGGATTCCTGGTGGTTCTCTTTCAAATCATGAGTACTTTCCTCATAAAACATGCTAGGACACGCTCCTTGGACCTTTTTGGAAAAAAGAAAGAAAAGAAAAGGAATCCTAGCATAAAGATATTGTAGAATTATTTTCCATTTAATTTATAACCATTGAAATATGAATTTTCCTTAACTTGAAAAATATATCCATGTGATAGATTAAGGAAATGGGATCAGAAAAAGTGGTTTTGGTGACTATGGGTGTGTGTATGTGTATAAAAGGTCCCTAAGTGATGGAAAATACTTTTCTATTTTGACATCTTGGGGACATTGTTTCGTTCTCCACCGGGTGAGTCGTGACCCTAGTTACTCCTCTATACCAAGGTTCTGGCCTCAGCATTAGTTGCTTTGTCTTACCACTTTAGTGTACACTCATTTTAGGAGTGCAATACCAATGAGGTACCTCTAATTATTAGGCCAGACTCTACTTTGGAATGAAAGCAGATTGTTTTATTGAACAACTCTACATCCACTCATTTTAAATCCAGAAGGAAGCAAAGCTAGAATCTAAATAAACAAACATATGGGAAGCCTAGACCATCTGCAGTGAATTAATGTCCTTCTAGCTGGTCACATGTACAAAGTTCTACATCTTAATAATGTCAGTGATGGGAGGTGAAATGGTTTGAATGAGAACTGATCCCACTCTTGAATATTTGAACACTTAGTCAATATCTGGCAGCACTCTCTGGGGAGGCTTAGGTTGTGCAGCCTTGCTGAAGAAAATGTGTCAATGAAGGCCTTGCAACATTTCTAGTTACTCTCTTGCTTCATGTTTTTGGTTAGAGAAGTGAGCTCTTGGACTGGAGAGATCCATCAGTGGCGAAGGCCATTTGCTACTTTTTCAGGAGACCCAGGTTCAATTTCCAGGATCCACATGGTGGCTAACAGGTATTTGTAACTCCAATTACAGAGTATCTGATGCCTTCTTCTGGACTCCAGTGGTACCAGGCACACAATACATGTAGGTCAAACATTAATATAAATATATACAAAATTAAATTACATTAAAATGACTCTGAACAAAGTAAAAATAACTCCACACTCCCTTCAAGTTAGTTGCATCTTTCTATGAAAGGGAAGGGAAGGTGTTGGCTGAACATGCTTTCTCTACAGAAATACAGAATGATGTTATCTTTTAAAAGAGAGGAAATACTTTTAGATAAACATTCCATTTTAGACAGAAAGCTTACCAAATAATTCTCTCTCTACAAAAGGGGGGTTAATCATTCTCCTGTCTACTCTAATGGAAGTAAATGAAATAAAGCTGAAAACCAGGAGCCTTCGTGTTGACTTGGCACATTAAACAATAAGTATTCATTGTATTTTAATAGAGAAACACTACCAACAATGTAACTTAAGAATGTGCAGAATGCTGCAATTCCTTTATTGAAAATCTGAAAATATCACAGGCAATGAATGCTAACACTATAGTAACTAGAAACACACACATGGGGAACAGCTGTCTGTGTCAGGGACTAACAGCAATCATTGTGACTGGTACACTAAATGTCAAAGTCGGTGACACCACCACCATAACACAGAAAGATACAAAGACTGCATCTTCTCTGCCATGGCACGAGGATAAAGGATCTGCAACTTCTACCATCCTAAGACAACTAAGAGAAGTCAATTCCACAGAGGTGACTATGTGACTATGGTCACTACCACACTGCTGTCAGAACACAATGTATCCTTCTTTTACCGATCATCTTCTTCTTAATTCTTTTGGAATTAAGATTCCAAAATATCATCTTGCTTAACTTCTTTGAAAGTTCAAATATCTAATTATTCCACGTTGTCTTAGGATCTTAACAACTACGTACCACAGCAGAAAGGAGATGGGGGAACAAGTGATAATCAGTTGGCACTTCTGAGAACACTTATACAGAACAACAACAAATTTTCAAGGAAATAAAATGCTATCCATGGAACTATATCCATCACATTAACTAATGCTGTGATGATTTGAAGGAAAAAGGAACTCATATATTTTGGAACAATAAAAATATTCTATCCAATAGGCAAGGCCCTACAGCTTCTATACAGTTCAGCCTATAATTACACTGTGATTGGCAATTTCTGGGTCAGAGAATTTGCTTGATATAGTATCATACTGTATCAAAGAGTAAAGAGCATATACCTGGGAAGTTGTGTCTGGCTTACAAGAGCTTTGTTTCAGTTATTGTTTGTATATACTTGTGATGCAAAGGCACCTGGTTTCTTAGGAATTTGTTTTCACCTAATTCTTTCTATTATAGCTCTACTGAATCAGGGGACTCACACATGTGAACACACACACACACACACACACACACACACACAATTTAAAAGGTTTATTGAGCAAAGCAAAGTGAAAGTACACTCATACAGAGCTACTGGAGCATGTTGACTCAAAGGCGTGCTAAGCAGCACATTGGGTTCTGTGCTGTGGGGTTGTTTTTAAGTTTGCATAAATATTTATGAAGCGGGTTGATATTCATGGGGATAAGGCGATCTTCTCTCCCCAGTCAGAGTAGAGCAGATTCTATTTTCGGGCATTTCATCCCATTATCCTCTACAAGGCCTACAAGGAAGACCTAAAACATAATGAAAATGACATTATAATGAAGTTGGGGTCCTCTGAGGATTTGGAGTGTTATTTAGTGAATATGTGTGCTGATGGAGAAAGTCCCCTGGCACCTGGTTTTCTCATAAAGCTAGAAAAACTAACTTCAGTTTCAGAGATGTCTAACCATAGAAGGCCAAGAATGAGAATGCATTTTTAATGAATTTGTAGGGGTAAATGTAACTGAGTGAGTGCTATCACTGCAAGCACGTACTCAACACAATGTTTTCAGGAATGGTATTCCTAGTGACCCTACTGTGTTGCCTTCCTGATGCAATACAAAAACTCAAGTATGTAAATTTCCATGAATAGTTTCAGAACAGAATCTGCCCAGTGGTATACCATATGCTGAAAGGAGGTCCTAATGATGAGGACAGAAGCTAAACTACAACTTTAGATTCAAATGTCATCTCTGAGACTTATTGGCTTGTTGATCTTTGACAAGTTATGTTAATTCTCTGGGCCTTGGCTTAATTGAAAAACAGGCATATGGCTGGGAATTGTAATATACTTAGGATGTGGAAGTTCGTAAAATGAGGAGTTCAAGGCCATCTTCAGCTACAAGCTAAGTTCAAGACAATCTTGGGCTACAAGAGACCCTTTCTTAAACAACAGCAATAAGGATGTGTCATAATGTAAACAGCAGTTCATGTAATTATTACTAAAGTGATTTTGCTGCCTTACATGCTATGAATATGATTGATGTGTGTATACAAACACATGGAACATATAGTCACATACATGAAATCATGTACACACACACACACACACACACACATATATATACACACGTTTACATGGTAGTCACTGATAAAAATTCTATCTAGTCATAATCATTCCACTGTCCAAAGTAAATGAAAGGTGCATATCATTTGGGGTTGCCACATAAATGCTGTATTTTCAGGCAAGCTTTCAAAGGCATCCAGCAATTCCAGGGGATCTGGGTAAAATTCTGCTTTGGAAGTTTTCTCCTGAATGTTATATACAATATGAATTAGTTATTAAAGGAACATGAGCATTTCTGATCTATATTGAGTCACACCTTGATCACTAATTTGCTACTTGGTCATAAGATAGAAGTTATAAGAAAGGAATAAATAATCTTCTCCCATAATTGAGAAGTTCACTGGACACACTTTCAAGACAAGCCTTAAACTACAAGCAAACAAGTTGAGTTTCTCATGAATACATGATATACCATCAAAAAAGAGAGAGAAAGAAAGAAATTAAGAAAAAAAGTAAGAAAAAAGGTAATCAACACTACTAAGTCAGAGTCGTACAGCATTGCTGGGTGTGGTGGTGCACACCTTTAATCTTAGCACTCAGCACTCAGGAGGCAAAGGCAGGCAAATCTCTGTGATTTCAAGGCCAGCCCGGTCTAGAAAGTGAGTCCAGGACAGTCAAGGGTTCACAGAGAAACCTTGTCTCAAAAAAATTTTTAAAAAAGTTGTACAGCATTAATAATTGTATATAGTTCAAATGACATGAAGATGGAACAAAGACAGTGAAAAAAAATGACATCAAACATCACTGAGATCTGAACTTTCTTCCCATCCATGCACGGCAGGACTCACATCCTCTGGACCACACACTTTGGATGCATGTGTCTCATTTATGATCCCACTTATGTTTCTTAAGTGCCACAGCCACAAGTGTCCAATTTTGTACCCTTTGTTCCGTGCTCTTTAGTGTTTTATTGCCTATGTTCTATTTCCTACTTGCTGCTTGAATGGGCATATTCCTGGACTTGCCTACCTATTATAGCCTTTATTTCACAAATTAAAAAGGGATACTGATGTTGATCACTGTTTTGCTCTGTAGCATCTGAAAATGTCTCACAAAATTCATGATATGAATGGTAAGTTACCCAAAGAAGATTGTACCTGTGCAGGAAAAATATTGTCAGTCCCTTAAGTATGAATGGCAGTACCATAATTTCAATAATTACTACATTAGCACAGAATAGAAAAGTAACATACTTTAGTATTAAAATGTTCAGTCTCCTTCCTGTATTTCTTTCTTTGAGGCGTAGACGCTGAGTAGAAGTATCACAAATCCAAAAGTGCATGTGAGCTGGTACAATGACCCCCATCTATAATACCAGCAGGAGTAAGAGGGTTGCTAAAGTTGAAGACTAGCTTAGTATAAATACTAAGATTCTATCTCAAATGAAATGAAAACAACCAGTGGTGGGAGGGTAAGAAGAGGAAGAAAAGAAGGAAGAAGTCACAAAGGCTTCAAGAGGCAACTTGGCTGTTGAGGACTCCTTTACAATTGTTTTGGAGAGCATGGATTCTTAGTTATAAACACATCAAAGGAAGTAGAGCCCTGTTCCTGATGTGGTGGAACTGCAAGAGGGAGGCATTGGACACTTGTCAGACAGGAGTGCAGGATGCAGCTTACACATTTGATGTAATCATTACTCCACATCTCCTTCTAGCCATGGTACCTCTTTCTTTCTCGGCATACTTGTTGGTGTGATGACAGCACCTCACACTCACTGAGTGAGGATTGTGGGGCATCCATGCTCCATCCCAGTTTCCTACTTATCATCTTGACTGGTCCTCAGGTCAATTCTATGGGAAAAGTACTCACACCAGTCCAGTTTTGATGGGGCTTAAGAGACTCAGATGTAAAAGTCATTTGCCCAGGTTCTCATAATAACAATGATTCAAACCAGGCTATGTCAGTGCCCAGAATCCAATATTACAAACATCACTTCCACCACTATCAAAGCACAAGGACATAAGGGTCAAGGCCACCAAGGTCAGGTAGCTTCTGTGCTATAAAGATGAGGTTCCATTCTGCATCAAACAATACCCACTGATGGACACTATGGTAATGGCCAGATAAACAGGGTGATCACAAACAAAGATATAATTTTCAAATTATATAACACAATTATGAGACCAAGTGGATTTACTAAACCCAAGTGGATTATACACACACACTCACACACTCACATACTCACCACACATACATGCAGACACTCACACACACACTCACTACACACATACACACTCACAGACACCCACACACACATTAACAGATCAACTCACAAACACACACACACTCACACACTCACAGATGAACTCAAAGACACCCACACACACACACTCACACACACACAAACACACTCAGACACCCACACTGACACTCACATATTAACTCACAGACATACACACACACTCTCACCACACACACTCACAGACACACACACTTACACACGCATACTCACAGATGCACTCTCACACACACATTCTTGTACGACTCAAGGCACATTTCCTATTCTGTTTTACAACAGAGTTCTCAATCTAATTCTTGCCTAATTCCCAATATATAGTAAAAATGATTACATTAAAGATTACAGAAACAGCTGGATCTAGAGAACTTTTGTGACTTTCTGATTTTAGGTTTTAATTACCTCACTTGTTCTGCCCCACATCCCTAACCTTCCACAGGCAGAACTGATGAGCTCAGTGGTGAAGGCAGTCTCTTACCTGTTTCAGGGCCTTCTTGGTATGCTGCTGGAAGGAGCACACCAGCTTGCTTTGCACTGCCGTGTTGGTAAGGCTGCAATCTCGAGTGGAAGATACTTCATCCGTTACCTGCTTCGTACACACTAGAAGCAGAGAGAGATAATGATATTACTAATTTGAATTCCTTTTTTTACACCCACTGTAATTAACTCACTTGGAGCTTTTCTCTGGTTGAAAATGGATACTTAAAATACAGCAAAATAGCACAGTACAAGGAGGCATATCTGAATTCAAAAAGAAGGAATCATTTAGTAACTGTGGCTGCAGTTCCATTTAACTGCTGTAGGCAGCCAGTCTTCTGTCTCCACTGACGTCTATGCCTTACAGCAAGTGTACAACATACAAACAGCAACAGCATGTTCCTGCCTTACAAGTTGGGGTCAATGGACACTGTGTCTATCCACATATGCAGATCCTACATTGGAACCATCTCAGTGAATGAAATTATTCATAACAAACTCAAGTCCATAGACTAAAATGCACTCTTCTATTCAATAGCTGACCCTTTAAAGGATCCATGGGGCCCAGGCTATGTTTCTCATAGTATGGGATAAGATCCAGGATGCTTGCTATCAATGAAAAACAATTATTTTCAAACAACTTATCCTCTACAGATAGCAATGCATTCTGTCCATTTTTGTCAGATCTGGGGCTTCCTCTGGCCTATCTCATATAGGAAATTTTATTTCCAAACACTGATACTGAGAATTGATGTCTTTCTGAAGTGAATGATAAAGGAAAATACAGAGTCCATGGCTCTGTGACCCATTTGTTTTGGAGCTCTTCCTTCAGCCCTCTTCCAGCTGAAGTGGGTGGGTCTGGGGAGGAACACAGGACACAGGGAAAGACCGTGCTATCCATGCACTAAAGGAAAGGGGTGGGATCTGCAGAAGCAAAGGGAGGAAGTGGCAGAATTCATGGCAGAATGGAGGCATATGTCAGAGGCAGGAGGCAGGAGGAAGTTTCATGGAAGAAAATAACTTGAGAACATATTGTCAAAGCTCAAAACAAGGGTTTTTAAGGGTACTGGGTAAAAGATAAGTCAAGACTATTTTCCAAGTGACAACAACTTGGGAGAGGAGGTTCTGAACAGAAATTTTAAGAAAACTATAGAATAGAGACTGCTCAGTTATCAATAACCAGCATATAGCCTCAATAAAAGAAAACACAGTTATTGCAGTCCAAAATGGATACAGTATTTACATGAGATTTGCTTTTGAAAGACTTTAGCTTGTCCCACCTACAAATGAATTATGCAATTCATTGGAAAGTTTTGTTTAAACTGGAGTTAGTTGAGTTTCATTTTAATACAGACAGTAATTAGGAAGCCAAAATGAACATATTTAGCAAAAAATATTATTTTTCTAGGAACTTTACATATGGGAATCTCAGATAGTCCTTATAGTTTGTTTGTAAGGAAAAAAAAAAGTGCCCTCTCCCTACAGGGCAGTAAGAATACTAAAGCTCACACTCCAAAGATGGATCTATTTGTACACTAATTACACAAATGGTGCTCTTAATGATCTGATCCAAAGTCTCTATAATGTGTAACCAACCAAGGAGATGGACACAAAGGTGCCAGGCAGGATATATCACCCTCGTTGTACCAACTAATTTAATGGACACAATAAAGGCCCAACCAAGAGTAAAGTAGGCACTGGCAAATATGCTCCATGACTTCTACACATGTTTGGGGGTATCTCCACTCGGAAAGCTGAGAACTTACTGACTGCATAAATGGAGAACCAAAAGCCACTCCCAGGTAAGGAGACACTCGCAGGAAACACAAAACTGCTTTTGCACATTGAACACTTAAATGCAAATTTACTATCACTTGTTTAACAGATACTTCTAATAGTATTTTTTAAAACCGAAAAGTTTTGTTTTACTTTGCATAGATGTGCATGAATGTATGCATGCCACAGTCCTTGTATGATGGTCACAGAACAACTTGCAGCAGTCAATTCTCTCCTTGTACTAAGTGGGTCACAGAGATCTAACTCAGGTCTTCAGACTTGGTAACAGGTGTCCTTACTGGCTGAGCCATCTTGATGGCCCAGGATCCATCTTGCAAATGTAAACTTCAGTGCAGCAGGGTCAAATAATAACAAGTTTTGACTGATGCCCCTTCTATGCCTTTTTCATCATCTCACCGATGTGAGAAGCAGGGTGCACTGTGTGTCCTTCCAGAATAGAACAGCTGTGGCTGTCACCATCCTCCCTCTCTCTTTCTGACCTAGGACACCACATGGTATCAGGAAATCTACTTTAGTTTCAACATTTACATTTTAGCTCTGTTATTGCCCTGGGTTCATGTGTTGTCATTTACAGATATTTACAAGAATATGTTCACTGCAGAGTCCAAAACACAGGGCAAGTGTTGGGTGGGGGGGGAGAATGGAGATCAGGCCTTATGGACACTATAAGGTGCATTCTCAAACTAGGCCTTCCCGGACCCTGCTCTACTAGCCTTTTCTTTCTCTGCCGTCAAAATAAAACACAGCACCACCAATAACCCTGAACTTCAGCCACTTCCCCCGCGCCCCACACTTCCTGCTGGTCTTGATGTTTTTCTGAGTAAAAATGGTTTTCTATAATTATTTGCTTCTGATAATATATATATATGTATACTATGTATATATATACATATATACAATGAAGAGAAAAGGACATGTACTCAACAATAAAATCTATAAAGATTAAGCCTTGGCTTTAGATGTGGACACATTATTCACAGACTTCAAGCAGTGGCTTATAATATGTATATACTACTTTAAACTGGATAAATATGAACCTAAAATTTAATATGAACATCTGAATCAATTTACTCATTCTTTTGCCAAACACATGACAGGAGGGTACTAGAATCGAAAACACCCGTCCACTGAGTAAATGGATTATGCAGATTCATATTCTGACAAAACACAAGGCTTTCGCCTTTTTAATACTTATTTTTGCAGCAGCTGTCCTAAGAACAGGTGTGATAAATAAATAATTGGAGGTGTGGATATTCACCTAGGAGGCAGAGCTTGCTTTGTGAACTGCAAATGACAGGTAATTAATGCTACAGGAGAGATCAGAGGAAATTCCGTGTAAGTAGAAATACAACAGGAGCCAGGAAATCGAATAACTGGGACAGATGATTCAGCCAATAAATATCAAACTTTAACATGCAGCTTAGAACCTGATTATCTCCTTGGCATTTAAGACAGAATAGGAGCTGGGATTTTTCTTTTCTTTTAAACTATATCAATATGATCACGGAATTAAAGACAGGGTTTTGCATCTCAAAATCCTGCAAGATTTGAAAAAGAGATAGCCTGCCCTTCTCACAACATAGATGAACACATTGAAAATGAACAGAGATAAAACTACTGAATTCTGAAATTTGCTACATTCTGCGACATTTTGCTTGCCTCACCATATTAAGCAAACTGGAAACATAGGTTTAACTTAATCTTCCACTTTTAAAATTCCTCCTCAGCTATCACTCCATATACAAGCTACCCACTTCTTATTGAAAAGGAATGAGAGACAAGATTACAGGGAGCCATGTAGTATTCTTTTTTTTTTTTTGGAAGTTTCTGTGCATTTATTTATTTTTTTGAATTTATTTATTTATTGCTTCAGGTTACATCTCTAACATAGTGTCCTCTTTTTCACCCACCCCAGTCCCGCCCTCCCACCCTCTACTCCCTAACCCTTTCATCCCACTCCTCTGGAGTGGAGTGTCCTTACATATCAGTTCCTAGTCCCAGTTCAGCAGTCATATGAGGGCCAAGAGCCTCCTCATACACTGGGGGCCTACAAGGCAGCACCACTAGGGAAAAGTGTCTCAATGACAGAAAAAAAAAGTCTATGTCCATGTTCCCTTTGGTGCGTTGGTTGTAGTATAGATATCCTGTACTATATAGCTAAAATCTGATTATAAGTGAATAGATGTCATGCGCATCCTTCTGAGTCTGGGTTAGCTCACTCAGGATGAGCTTCTCTAGTTCCATCCATTTGGCTGCAATTGCATAATTTCATTGTGTCTGATAGCTGAATAGTATTCCATTGTGTAGATGTACAACAGCTTTTAATCCATTCTTTGGTTGAGGGACATCTGGGTTGTTTCCAGTTTCTAGCTATTACAAATAAGGCTGCTATGAACATAGATGAGGAAACTTCCTTGTGATTCGGTGAGGAATCATTTGGATGTATACCCAGAAGCAGTATGGCTGGGTCCCGAGGCAGAACTATTCCAAGGTTTCTAAGATATGACCAGACTGACCTCCATAGTGATTGAACAAGCCTGCACTCCTACCAGCAATGGAGGAGGGTTCCCCTTTCTCCACACCCTCACCAGCATGTGCTGTCATTTGAGCTTTTGATCTTAGCCTTTCTGACAGGTCTGAGATGGAATATTAGAGTCATCTTGAGTTGCATTTCTCTGATGGTTAAGGAGGCTGAGCATTTCTTCAAGTGTCTCTCAGCCATTAGGAATTCCTCCTTTGTGACTTCTCTGTTTAGCTCTGTTCCCCATTTTTTGATTGGATTATTTGGTTTCTTGGCATTTAATTTCTTGAGTTCTTTGTAAATTTTGGATATTAGCCCTCTGTCAGATGTGGGGTTGGTGAAGATTTTTTCCCAATCTGTAGGTTGCTGTTTTGTTCGAATGACAGTGTCTTTTGCCTTACAGAAGCTTTTCAGTTTCATGAGGTCCCATTTATTGATTGTTGGTCTTAGGTCCTGAGCTGTTGGTGTTCTGTTCAGGAAGTTGTCACCTGTGCCAATGAGTTCGAGGGTTTTTCCCACTTTCTCTTCTTGTAGATTTAATGTGTCCAGCCTTATGTTAAGGTCTTTGATCCACTTGGACTTAAGTTTTGTAGAAGGTGATAAGTATGTGTCTAATTTCATTCTTTTACATGTTAACATCAAGTTGGACCAGCCCCATTTGTTGAAGATGCTGTCCTTTTTCCATTGTGTGGTTTTGGCTTCTTTGTCAAAAATTAGGTGACGGTAGGTGTGTTGGTTCATTTCTGGGTCTTCAATTCGATTCCATTGATCCACTGGTCTGTTTCTATACCAGTACCATGATGCTTTTACAACTATTTCTATGTAGTACAGCTTGAAATCTGGGATGGTGATACCTCCAGATGTTTTTTTTTTATTATTATTGTACAGGATTGATTTAGATATTCTGGGCTTTTTTGTTGTTCCATATGAAATTGAGAATAGCTTTTTCTAGGTCTATAAAGAATTGTGTTAGTATTTTGAGAGGAATTGCATTTAATCTGTATATGGCTTTTGGCAGGATGTCCATTTTTATTATGTTGATCCTTCCTATCCATGAGCATGGGAGATCTTTCCATTTTTGATGGCCTCTTCAATTTCTTTCTTCAAGGACTTGAAGTTCTTGTTATACAGGTCTTTTACTTGCTTGGTTAGAGTTACCCCCAGGTATTTTATATTGTTTGTGGCTATTGTGAAGTGAGTTGTTTGTCTGATTTCTTTCTCAGCCCATTTATTCGTTGTATAAAGAAGGGCAAATGAATAAAATCTTTCAAAACATGAAACTGGAAATGGATGCAATAAAGAAAACACATTCAGAGATAAGAGTGGAAGTGGAGAATCAAGGGAAGAGAACAGGAACTACAGACATGAGTATCAAAAATAGGATACAAGAGATGGAAGACAGAATCTCAGGCATGGGAGATTCGGTGGAAGAAATCAGTACAACAACCAAAGAAAATGAGAAAGCTGAAAAAGTTCTCACCCATAACATCTAAGAAATCAAGGACTCAATGAAAAGACGGAACCTAAGAATTATAGACATAGAGGAAAGAGAAGACTCCAGACTCCAAGGTCCAGGAAACATTTCTGGTCTCATACTTCACTGGCTTCTGCAACACGCACCACGTCTAATGCAGCCAAGAGGATACTTGTTGCTTCTAGAAGGCGCACCTCGGCTATTTGTTGCACTGGCTCTCACTGTATCCTTTCCAAAGACTCTTCCACATCACTGGGTCTTGTATTATCTCAGACAATCAAACCACAACAGGTTCTCCAAAAGTTCCCCAAACCACCTCTATGGTAGCCTCACTTCTTCCTACCACACACCCTTGCAAGTTAGCTGACACGGTCCTGACAGTCCCTGCAGTGACGGGATGTTCTCTCAGCTCAGGACTGACATGCAAAGACAAGCTATTATTGCACGCTTATTCCATTTGATTTTTGAATTTGACTTTCATTAAATTTATTTAAAGACAAATAGGAAGGCAAACTCAAAAAACATTCCCTGCAAATGGTTTGGCAAATGGGGGCAAAGCATGTTGCTGTGCCATCCCTACTTATTGTCTTACCATCAGAGGAAAGTCATGGTTTTATGGGTTTTGTTTGTTTTACTTGTTTGAGAATAAAATCAGAAAGTCTTTAAGCTACATAAAATGGCAGTAGTAGTGTAGGTAGAAACTACAGTGCATATCAGGGCCTACATGGTATTCAATCACTGCCATGCTGGCCTTTCATTCTGGTCACTGCGGTGTGTCCCTAGGCCACCCTCACAAGCAACAGGCTATTTGAGTACTCTCCACTTTAAACCACTCCTACAGGAAAGGGTGCTGACTTCAACTATTTTCATTTTTATCAATTTTCTTCTAATGCTCCCCTAACAAGCACAGCTGATGCTCTCAAATACCAGCAGGTTCCTATAGAAATTCCACTCATATATACTGCAAGCTGAAAAACGTTGTAATGAATGGACATTGTATCAGAGAACTATGGGCAATACTGTGGCCACCCATTAGGTTTCAGTAATTCTCTAAAAGTGCACTGGGTTTTATTGTTCATTTATTAATTACTAGTTCAGCCACACAACTATTACTAAACACATTTTTTCATGTACAGAACAGTATGAGATGCAGAAATGATCAGGGTAAACAGGCATCATACTGACAGTTTCATAAGAACATTGTCATACATTTGCATTATTCACTGAGCAGATTTCTCTCAAACCCTTACCTTCCCCTTTCTCAACTTTAGTCCCCTTTACTTCTTCCCATTTGTCCGCTTTTCTCTAGAAACAGTTTTGTATCTATTTTTATGACATATTTACAACCATGTATGTATATATGTATATGTGTATGTATGTATTATGTGTGTATATATGTATAATTAATAAGATTGAAAATTGAGAGAAAATATGTGATATTTATTTTTCTGAATAGACTTAGTTTGCTTGATATGATAATCACCAATTAGAACTGTAGATCATTCTCAAAAGATGAACAAAGAGCCAATAAACATATTACAATGTCCATGATTCTATTGTGGGACCATAAGGTTTATCTTTGTTTAAATCATCACATAATGTGTTAGATGCTATTATAACATTTTTAAGTATGTTTTTTGTTCCTTTCTCTATCCCCCACCTCCTCCCCATCCATCTTCACTCATAGCTTCCCACAGATAGACACTTTTTTTCTTTCATGTCCCATGTGCCCCTCTGCCCACACCACCCTTCCTTGCCACATAATATTGCCAGCTCTTGATCATCTTTCCAGATTTTTAGATTTTTATCTGCACAGACAGGTGATCACACATACACGTGCATCCACACTGTAAAACCTTCAGGCTTTAAAAAAAATCCTTTTGCTCAAAGACACAAGGGTGTAGAACAACTAATTTCAGAGATAGCTGTGCCAATGGAAACACAATGGTGATAACTAACTATACTTCGTCTTGAAAGATCAATATGTGAATGATTCTAGAGTAATGCCCACATGGGAAGCTGTCCAAAGGCCTCAGCTCGGATTGCAGTGTGTTTTGTGCACAGTACTTACATTTGAAATTGTGTAAGCAGATACTCTAGATCGATGGAGCAACTAAATGCATGCCAAAAGCATAAAAACTGACAGGAGAAAAAGAACAGGAAACCCAGTTGACCCCAATTAAAATTTTCCTGGACTCCAATTCTTTCAGAGCACGGTAATTCCTTAATCCTTTTTGGATCCAGCCCATGGAGAGATGGCCTTTCTAAAATTAATCCTGTGCCAAGGTGGGTGCAGATAATTGGGCCTAAGCAAGTTGTCTTGTTGTATTAAAAAACACACATACACACACACCAAGGATATGATATGCCAAGACAAATTAGCAACAGAGAAAGCAAAAAATAATGGAAATAGAAATTTTCCCAAGAAGCCATTAAAATTTTTAACATTTTAACCATTGAGGCTCTTGATATTATTTAGCACGATAGTTTACACAAATAAAATAAAGCTGAGAGAATGAAATTCTTACTATGTTTCCAAAATTTGTTTCATTAGCTCTGTAGGGCCTTTTCTCAGGAAAAAAAAAAAACAGAAACAAAATAAACCAAAAGTAATGGTGAATATGATGCTCACATTATATTTTACTCGCTTGCTTCTACTGCAATGATAAACAGCATGACCAAATGTAGCATAAGGAGGGAAAGGTTCATTTCATGTTATACTTCCAGGTTATGGTCCATCTCTGAGGGAACTCAGAATGGGAGCTCAAAGTGGTAATCTGGAACAACTATGAAGGAATGTTGCTTCTCTGGCTTGCTCTCTGGCTGCCTCAGATAGCTTTCTTGCACAGGCTGAGACCACCTGCTAGGGATGGCACCACCCACAGTGGTCTGGGCTCCCCTATATCAATTAGCAACCAAGAAAGTGCCTCATAGAGATGCAATCCAAAAGAGGCCATTTTCAATTGAGGTTCCTTCTTCCTGGGTGTGCCAAGTTGACAATAAAAGCTAATTACAACATATATGTGTGTATGTGTATTCAGAGTTTGCTGCATGAGTACATTTACATGAATGTGTGTCATAAAAAAAAAGTCCTGAGTCCAGTTGCCCATCACAGACCTGGGTGTACACAACTGATCGAGAATGTCAATAAATGGTTAATAAACATTTTGGTTTGTACTAGATGAAACACTGAAGCTCCAAGGGTAACTGAACATTTCCTACACAGAAGACGTAGCAACAGGAATCACTCCTTACAAGTATTGATTAATATGCCATTCCAATTTAATTCTGCTAATATCTCTGAGTATCCATCAAAACATCCCTTTAAACATGGATTAGACAATGAGAAAGCATCAAACTAAAATGATATATTTAATAAGAAAAGCATACCTAAGAAGTTCCAGCTTCTAGCTGCTTAACACCCATGCTATCTTAGAAATAGTAAGGATTTCTCAAAATAGTGGAAAGAAACAGAACCAGATCCTGTTTGTATGTAGTAAAATCCACCATAGGTTGCCCCCTTCCCTTGTGTGTTTTGTGTGTGTGTGTGTGTGTGTGTGTGTGTGTGTGTGTGTGTGTGTGTGT
>CAJQZJ010032044.1:946878-961167 GCA_907164525.1 Lophiomys imhausi | reverse complement strand
ATCAATAAATGGGACCTCATGAAACTGAAAAGCTTCTGTAAGGCAAAGGACACTATCATTCGAACAAAACGGCAGCCTACAGACTGGGAGAAAATCTTCACCAACCCCACATATGACAGAGGGCTAATATCCAAAATTTACAAAGAACTCAAGAAATTAATTGCCAAGAAACCAAATAATCCAATCAAAAATGGCGCACAGAGCTAAATAGAGAATTCACAAAGGAGGAATCCCTAATGGCTGAGAGACACCTGAAGAAATGCTCAACATCCTTAATCATCAGAGAAATGCAGCTCAAGAGGACTCTGAGATTCCATCTCACACCTGTCAGAATGGCTAAGATCAAAAGCTCAAATGACAACACATGCTGGCGAGGGTGTGGAGAAAGGGGGACCCTCCTCCATTGCTGGTGGTAGTGCAGGCTTGGGCAACCACTATGGAGGTCAGTCTGGCGATATCTTAGAAAACTTGGAATAGCTTTGCCTCAGGACCCAGCCATACCATTTCTGGGTATACACCCAAATGCCTCTTCAGGGAATCATAAGGAAGTTTCCTCATCTATGTTTATAGCAGCCTTATTTGTAATAGCTAGAAACTGGAAACAACCCAGATGTCCCTCAACCGAAGAATGGGTTAAAAAACTGTGGTACATCTACACAATGGAATATTATTCAGCTATCAGGAACAATGAAATTATGCAATTTGCAGCCAAATGGATGGAACTAGAAAAGCTCATCCTCAGTGAGCTAACCCAGAGTAAGAAGGATGCATATGGCATCTATTCACTTATAGTAGGATTTTAGCTATATAGTAGAAGGTATCGATCGATACTACAACTAACACACCAAAGGGAACTTGGACAGACTTTTTATTTTCTATTTATTTATTTATTTATTTATTTATTTATTTATTTATTTATTATTTATTTATTTATTATATTTTTTTTCTATTTTTTAGTCTTTTTCATCTATTTGTCTGCTTATTTGTTTGTTTGTTTTTTAGTTCTCTCTCCTGGACAATGAGACACTTTTCACTGGTGGTACTGCCTCATAGACCCCCAATGAATGAGGAGGCTCTTGGCCCTCAAACGACTTCTCAACTGAGATGAGGGACTGTTATATAAGGACACTCCACCCCAGAGAAATGGGAAGGAAGGGTTAGGAGGTTACGAAAAAAAAATGAAATGTGATGTTTTGGCCTTTTACTACTAATTGTCATAAAATGTTTAGGATAATTAAGAAATGCAAACTAATGGTTATGCAAGCCGGTCATTCTGTTAGGTACTATGACAGCCTATTATAGCTACTTTCTAAGCTAATCAGAAATAAACCTGCTATGAGACAAGCAACATCTGCTTACCCTAATATAAGAGATAGATAGGGCCTCTTCAAAAACCTCAAGAGATCTGCAGAATATGGCATTCAAAGATGTTTTCATAACTTTAGATTTTTTTATATCAAGACATATCAACTCCTGACAGCACCCCCTACTCTACCCCAAGTAGAAGATGAGCATCGAAGAATCTCCAGTGGGAGATGATTGAATTAGTTGCAAGCCTATCTCTTGGTAAGAAAAGCCCCTTGCTCCAACTGTAGACAGAATGCTGTCCAAAAAGGACAAAACCTGGAAGCAGGTAAGTCGACAGCCTAGCTCTGCCATGACAGGGTAGGCAAGTCTTTCATAACCCCTGCTCTACAATCAATGTCTGTCAGAGAAACGGGGCCAAATGACTGAAGATCGATGCTGTAATGTACGGAGAGAAAATACGAACTGTCCAGGCAGCCACTGGTATGTCATTTCTTAGTTTTTGAAGCTGCAGGCCCTGTACTTCCTATAAAATCAGATATATTTATCCCTCTCAGGTCTCTGAGGTTGTTGAAGAACAGATAGCTAGAGTCTCATAATTAAATTTTGAGTTGTTTAGGAGTCAAGAGAGTGTTATAGATCTAAGAAGATGCTTTTAAAATTGTGTTGCAAGTTAGTATGAATGTTGAATTAGATATAGAACTTTAAACTCATGGAGATGGTTAGATAGTAGAATGTTAAAGTCAGGTGCCAAATACATATGGACTGGACATTGGGAATGTACGCTAAGCCATATAACCCTCATAACTGTGGCCTAATTACCTTTGTTGTTTTGTATTGTATTTATTATTATAAGAGAAAGAGCCATTTGTTGGACTGAAAGGGGAAACTGTAGGGGGAAATAAGATATACCTTAAACTTAAAAAAAAAGGGAAGAGGATGGGGGGTTGAGGGTGGGAGAGTGGGACTGTAGGGGGAATAGGGAGGGGACTGTGATTGAGATGTAACTTGAAGAAATAAAAAATAAAGGAAAAAAAATAAAAAAAAGATAATTTACTAATTCCTATGAGTCCATAGATGAGACCTAAAATGCTATAGCCTTCCTCCCCAGGAATGACCTGTGGTCATTTGTGGACTGGTGAATTGGCTGAAAACCAGCACAGTAGCTTCTGTGATATGAAATTCTAACTTACGTGTCTTGATTATTTGAGGAGAAACAACATTAACCTTATCTTACAAGAAACAAAGAAATAACAAACACTAGAGCCATCAGTCATAAACAGTGTTGATCTCTGTCCATCCACAGAACCCATCTCTTACTATGTTGGAGTAATATACAGATTCTGGTAACATCCAAGAAAGTTATTCAGGGAAACATATGGTTTAAACAAAATAATAAAAGGTAAATAATGTCATAGTTTCCTTAGGTGCTAAGCTTTCAAAACAAAAAAAATATGGACAATAAATCTTAAGTGATACAAATGTAGCAGAAATCATATCTGATGGTGAAGAACACCAAGTCATTACTTAACATTTAAGCAGTACGGCTTTTAAGGGATCAAAGATGTGTATATTGGAGTCAGGCACACTCACCCCTGTTCTCCTCTCCATTGCCATTGGCCTCTGCCATCTCAGTACCATCCACGTCTGGGTCACAGGCTAGATCCAATGTTCCATCCACTGGGCATGATGACTCCTCTTTCTGTATTATTTTGAAAACAAACCAACAAACAACAACAAAAGATTTACAGACATGTATTAAAAACTGTGTACTATTTTTAAAATCTTAAGTATTATCAGAGTTACATATGATTCAGAAATGTAACACTGATCCATTTTTAATGTAAAAGCTACTCCTTGGGACGAAAGAAGGAAAATAAAATTAAAGCATTGAGAAAAGACCATCACCATGGTTAAAGTTTCTGGGTAGTCTTCTAAAATCTATAGACAAGGCGGAGGACTAAGTGTTCCAGCACCCACATGGGGGCTCATAACAGTCTATAACTGTAGTTCTTTGGGATCCAATGCCTTCTTCTGTTGTGCATGCATGCAGACAAAACAGCCATATACATAAAATACATAAATAAACTTTAAAGAAACCTATACACAACAATTTCCTTTTGACATATATAGTTTCCATTTTTAAATCTTATGTTCTTTCTGATATAAAGCAATAGATGACAGCTCAGAGTTTTGACCAATAAATGAAACACCCAGAAAGCTATCAAAAAACAAATAAAAAATACAAGTAATGCTAACGAGCTTGTGTTATTTTCTACAACACAAAATGTGAGAAGAATTACAAAAAGGGAGGAATTACTAGTTAGGGAAGAATTACTTTGCCAGTTATAACTCTTGGGCATTAAAAACAAATTTCTCAAAGAAAATTAGTGAACTGTAAAAAAAACCCATCACTTATTAAGGCAATAACTTCTTTTTGATTTAAGCAATCTACTAAAACACACTAAATCCAATTATTCTAGTGGAATATAATTATTCTGGTAGACCATATTCTTAATTATTTGGCAAGAGCGGCTGTCCTGAGGAATTTCCTACTTTAGATACTACTTCTCATTTTCAAGAGCAATGAAGAGTCCACTAAATAACTAAGAATCATTCATCCAAATCCTCTAATATTTATCTACATACCTCATATTTTTAAATTTTTATTTTCTATAGATATGTTTTGTGTATAGATCTATACAACAAGCATCCATTATTGATTAAAAAAAAAAAACCTTTCTCAAGCTCATCCTCTGTTACCACATTGACTACATGATATAAATCAGTGCAGTCTCAAGCATCAGGGAAGACTGTACTCTTTTCTACAGAAGACACCCAGGGGCGAAGTGGACATAACTGACCTCAGTGATGTCAAGATGTGAATGGTAGCTGTGGCCACCTAAAACCCCAGCTGACGCTGTGACTCTCCTCCCTATAAATCTCAAAGAATCGAAGTTTCATCGAAGCCACAGCTGTTTCCACTGCCCCACCTGATGAAGCAAAACCACAGGTTTCACCTAATGTAATCTGTCATTGTTTATTCTTCGTACGAAATCATTTCTATGGCTTCTGAAAACCTTCACAGGCACAGAGGTCATTCATAAAATTCTGTTTACCTTAATATATTAAAAAAATATGTGTGGCACAGGGGAAGAGTACACACAGTATGCAAACAATCTGACTTACTTTGAGAGCATAGAGGCCAGACTTCCCAGGGATTTTGAAGAATGTTCCATCCCCTATGCGAGTGTTCGTGTGAAGCATGGCATTCAGACAGGCTAAAGGAGAGGTTCCACTAGAAGAAGAAAAGTGTGCAAAACATGAGCCCAGCTGAGACACAACTTATTAAGCAAAACCATTCTCTGAGTCTCAAAGGGAAAAAAAAAAACCCTCTTTACATGCCTTTTTAAAATATCCTCTCACCCTCAAAATATCTACATTACAATAAAGGGACAGTGCAGTTTCTCCAAAGTTAATCAGATTCATCTGTTTTACAGGCTACAGGCAGAAAAGTCTCCTAAATTCAAATTATGTTTTTATTCACAGAGTAACCAACATTGTACTTTAAAGAAACCAGAGCTCAAACGTTTTTGTGGTGTTATTTTGTAAAATAACACGATGAAGCCTCAGTTTTAAAATATTACACACAACGTGGTGGTTGTACATGAATGATCAAAAAAAAAGTTCAAAGCCTGTCCCATCTCATTGGTTGATAAACAACAAAAGAACAATAAAAAACCAGAGGAGAACTGATTTGAAATTATAAGTATTTAGGATGCTCCTAGAGTTGAACTGCTCACACAGCAAATTAAAATTTTACATATACATTCATCTCTCCTACAGCTTCTGAAATGTCAACTTTTCCTTTGATATGTGAAATAAAGAAATGTGTGTTTGAGCATTCTGCCCAAATAACAATTACATCTATAGTAAAGATGTAATGAAAAGAATTGTTAAGGCAATATTTAAAAGAAAGCAAACTACAATAAATTAGTGATTAAAATATCAATGTGCACAAGCATGTGGATTGCATTCAAAGCCTTACAAAGTTGTTGATAAGATGTGCTCTGTGTGTTCCAAGTTAATACCTCTGCAAGCTAGAATTTAAAGGCATAAATATTGCTTTGCCTTAATTATGTGTCTATGTGCAATTTATTTCCTACTATTACAAAACATCAGTATTTCATTAAATAAGTGCTGATTACCAGCTCGCCCTGCTCTACACCCCCCTTAAGAGTCAGAAAATTTTAACCTCAAATATGTTTGAAACAAAGCAGCCTTTAAAATATGAAGCTTTCAGATTTTGATTTTTTTTAAGGTAAGACTACAATTTTATGCTACAAACTTTTCCTAAAAGCCAAGACCAAATCCCTTATTTACTATGAAAGCTTGCTAGTAAAATGAAAAAGACAAAATTGCTGAGTTGCAGGAACACACTATTGAAAGTCAGTATGGATATGCACCGGGTCCTTAAGGTTTGGGAGCATTATAATAATGTGACTCTTCTTTATTATTTTAGGAAGCAGATTTTCTGTGCCAACACATAAATATAATTCCACTGGGTTTGACAGGAAACAAGAGTCCTAATATAAATTTGGTCAGAGAACAATGTGACTGTAACAATGTGACTCATGTGGGAACAATGCTATGGACTTAAGCAATGTCTCTCCTCATAAAGATCCTACAAGCTTACTGCCCTCATTTCATTATTTTCCCTCATGAAAGATGTTTGCTTAAATGTATGTGGGCCCAGCCATAGCTATAAAGAAAAAATAGATACATCTCCCCAAAACTATCTCTCTACAAATGAATTCCACATAAATAATGCAACACATGTTATACTGAACACTGCAAAAATATGTAATTTTTATACTCTACTCTCCAGACAAAAGCACAGAAAAACCGATGCTGGGAATGACTGTGCCAGATTTCAGGAGTTTTAAATTAGTAAAACTGTCAGAAATGCAGACTTTCTGCTGGGACTTGACAAGATGTCAACATGACAAGTCACATAGAGTCCAATCCATAAAAAATGCACACTTTAGATCTTTAAAACCATAGCTTAATAGAATTGTCCACCTAACATGAAACTCCACAACAGCCCCCTGTCCTTCATACTACATTCCCAACGTGAAAATTTTCAAGTATGTAGAGTTAGAACATTTAAGAGGAATGTAGATTGAAAGGCAACTAAGAATACAGAACAAATGCAACACACTAGAGTTTACATTTTCTAAGGTAAACATGATTGTAGGCGGTAATTTGGTTGTTTAATAACAGCTTCATGCTATGGCTAAAATCAGCATATGTGCTAATGACTTCACTTCATACAGATGATAAGCTCTAATGAACACAAAGACATTATTAAGTTATACTATTTACTAACTTAATAAGCTACAAGATTTGCCATGGAAAAATCTTATAATAGATGATTCACAATTGTAAGATAATATAGCTCTAAAAGTCTCAACAACTGTTTAATTTCCCCAAGTATTTTTCAAAAGAATCATATGAAACCTGTTTTGATTTAAAATTACATTCACATTATTGAAGAATTATAAAATATTCTTGCAAATCAAATCACTTGAATTAATCACCCCAATTTAAGGTATTAATTGCATTTCTACATAGAAAATATCATCTATACATCACTATTGTGGCCTATCTCATTTAAAAACAATAAAAAGTTTTCATCTAAAGATATTAATTTTTCTTAAACGGAACCTATATCCAATACAATATCCACAATGGGAAAATACACCTTTAAAATATTCGAGCCTCCATTTTTAATTATAGCTATTTGTTGGGGTAGTGTTAAGCATTCTAAATGTTAATTAATTGGTCCTGCTTGCTGTCTGTTACTTACCTTGACTCTGATTGGTTAAATAAAGTGCCAAGGCCTGAGATTGGGCAAAGACAGAGAAAGGTGGGACTTCCTAAGATTAGAGCAGGAAGCCTGTGCTTCAGACTGAGAAGAATTCATTCCATCCAGGAGCAGGAAGAAGAGGAGGCACACCATGGGTTAGAAAAGCAAACTTCCACATGGCCTGGAACATCAGCTAGTGTGGAGAATGGCAGTCCAAGGGGACATATGTATATATGGGGTCATATTTGGGTAATAGACTTAAGAGCTAGCTTAGATGGGCCAAGATTGCTCAATTCAGGCCAAAGCTTGTTAAAATCCATGCGGTCTCTGTGTGTACTCATTTATAATGGCTGCTTAAAGATTAACAACCACCGAACCAATTAATAATAATATAAATACTCTTAAATAATTTAATTATTTCTATAAATGGTGCCCAACGGCTATTAATCTCAATTCCATAGTCTAGAGAACACAACCTCTTTCTCTTGAAAAATAAGTCTGTGATCTCACTGAACTGCTTTCGAAAGTAAAAAAATAAAAGTCTTATTCGTACAATTGTATCATTTTATATTCATAAAATTTAGAGTATCATGCACACAATTATGGATATGAAGGAGAGTGAGACAAATGTTTTCTACATCTCCATCCTCTGATAGTTCTGTACAGTTGATACAAAGATTAATCTTGTCCACCAGAATTGAACACACCAGCTCCAAAATGGAACATGAATTGCAGGTGGAATCATAAAGCGTCAATGTTTTAAAAAAAAAATCTCAGAAATTTCAGAAGCTACTTACTTTCTAACAAGATGGGTTGGAAGAACGATGAAATCCATTTGTAAGAGCCAAACAAAGGACAAAGAAGAAAACAAAGTTAGTTTTCTCTTATAAATAACGACTTATTTAATCATGTCAACAGATAAGGCAATGTTCAGGAATGCGACTAAACCTTGGATTTTTCTGCCTTGTGGGAGTTTGGGAAGAAAAATAAAGATGTTAGGCTGTGGGGTGACTGTGACTCTCTCTACAACACTTCTAAGGTGTCTCCACTTTGCTGACAGTGTGCATGTAATCCATGTGGAAAATATAAGAAGAAATTAACAAGCAGGGTATTTGCCCCATTCCTCTTCCTTACAGGTCCTGTAACTGTGCCGTTTCCTATACACCTGCCACAACAGACCTATTCTACTTGCTAGCCTTTCCCCCCTGGACTAACTATATAGGCTTGTGGAACCCTTCTGGTTTGTTTCATTTCCCACAACCCATGAAGCAGAACAGGGGAGGAATTTGGAGTCAGGGAGCAGGCATAATTTAAACTGTCTAGACATCAAAGAACCCCGAGAGACACTTTGCAGAACTCTGGTGTTACATGAAATACAGAAAAACCATTCCTTTTTATCATCAAATTGCTGATGGAACACATAAAATTTACTAACAGTAAATGCCGAGTGCAAAGAATGGACAGCTTGTCTATTTAAGCAATGTTAAAAACCAGGAAGGATGCTGGAAATGTGATTGAAAGAAGATTCACACATCTGACAAAGACTCTCTCAATCAGAGGTATCCATTCCTTCACAAATAAAAATAGTGTTTCAGAAGAATATTTAAGTCACACAAATCTTAAACTATTTTATTACACTAATGTGTTTTTTTGATAAAGTGTTAGAACCTGTTTCTGGTAAATGTTTTAAAAACTAATTTTTCAAATACATGATTAAGAAAAATTAATGCTATGCAAAATAACTCTAAAAACTCAACAAGTTCAATAAACACGAGGCACCCTTATTAGCGAGAATATATGTTAAGTGCTCTTAATATAAATAACTATATGCTTTCAGAAAGGAATTAATAATAGCTTCTTACAAATATCTCCATTGTAAGCTTTGAGAAAATATCTTCATTTTATAAAGAACAATTTTTAAGAATAAATGATGTGAGATCTATTGATACAAGGAAGAGTTTAAATGTAAATAGGGGATCTTTCTGCTTATTTTGTGAAAACTGAACTGTTTATGCTCAAAAATGTATACTTAGCTCTATGTTGCATTTTACAAATTATGTTCTTGAAATATTAAAGAATGAATAGTGTATACTTGGTTAATTTGGCTATTTGTATGTTTGCAACACATAGGCCTGCCCCTGGGGAAGATCAGCCATATTACCAGTGAATGGAGCGCCTTCTAGGCACACTGAGTAACACGGTGCATGTTGAGTGACAAATCAGTAACTTAGATGACTGAAAACACCCTAGAAAATCCAGAATACACAAACTTGCTGCAGCGAAATATTACTGCCAGTAAAAACTGAAATCCTTTCAACACTAGATCCTGCAAACACATGATGTGAAAATCTATGCATGTAAAATATCTAGGAAATGACAGATGAATAATCCTACCACAGAATATGCCTTTCACAGAACTGCAATAACCCTGACATTTGAATTTTGAAAAGAGAATTTTCATGATTTGTGGAAGAGAGTCTCTAGAGAGTTCAGTGAAGTCTGAGAGGCGGAGAGTAACAAAATTGGAATTCAGAAAAGTATAAAATAAATAGGAACCAAACTGACTCAAATAAGGGATGGTCCAAAGGAAGACATGTTATAAATTTATATGTGAACATATCTACATCATGATTTTTCAGTGCTAGACATCAAGCCCAGAGCTCTGTGTATGTTAGGCAAGCATTCCTCCACTGAGTTACATTTCCAGCCCTTCCATGATTTTCAGTATTCATTATTTCTCTAAGGGAAAGTTACAAATGCAGTCTTAATGCTCCTTTAACAAGTAGAACCACTGCAGCAAGAGATAATTATCAAATAGCATGATTTAATTGTGTTCCAACTTAATGAATAGATTTAAAAAATCAGATTTAAAAATTTAGCACACAGCTCTCACTGCCTTGACTTATATGGAGACATGTTTTCTTAGAATGTTATTTTTAGATATTTGAGGCCAGAGCATCTACACTTTATAAAGACTACCAAGTTACTGCCTGATGGACTGAAGAAATCAATAGAGACATTTACTATACTGATATTTCATCTTGGAAAGCAATCACTTCTCTGGAAGGAGAAGAGTTTACTTAGTATTGTAACTTAGCATCTATATGGACAGCAAGCGATCTTCTAAATCCATTCTAAGTATAAACAAAGAACATAATCTATATTATGTAATTTTCAAAGACTCTGTCAAACATAAGGTTAGGTTGTCCCTGCCAGTTACAGACATCCAGCGGGGTATATGCCCTAAGAACAGACTGATCTTGACAACCATCTCATATGACCATGCATGCTATGCATTGTCATGCCACTGGACTACTAAAAAAGATAGTGGAATACAACACGTAAAACTTTTGGCTCCAGAGATATTCAGTCTAAGTACAACTGAGGTTGAACTATTTGCTAAATGTGTAACATTTAATTGGCCTATCTTGATCTAGGTCCTTCAGATACAAAATAGCAAAAGTTGCAATGTCATAGAAGATTACTCTGAGATTGAGTTAAAGCATATACAAAATTGAAGACCATGTTGGTAAATTACAGGGGTTCAAGGACTGTCTGAGCTATTCACTGTGTGCCCTACCATTACCCTGCTGAATATGAGCAACAGCTTGATGTCCAAATAGTGTCAGCTGGGAAGAAAATGACATTTCAGGGCTCCTGTGAGAACATGGCCAGGTACAGCTTTACTTAATTTCTGATTTTATTTTTATCTCATAATAAAAATTAAGTGAAAACATGCACATGGGGAGAGTTGGTGAATAGCCTGTTATACGTTATATAGAAAGTAAGTGAGGAGAAAGATAGCAATGGACATTTATTATTATGACTGTCATTTATCCAGAACATCTATGGTATGTCTAGGCCTCTGCAATTACTCCTCCTATTCCTTGCATTCACCTTAGAGGGCCAGCACAATTCTCAGCTCTACAGCTGTGACTGAGGCCTGGAGACTAAGAAAGATATCAAAAAAAATAGCCAAGCACTAGACCAAATCCTAACTTCATTCCCAGGTCAACACTGGCATCTGGCACTCAGTCCACAGAATTGTCCCTTCCTCTGAGTAGTAAAAGGAGGAAGGAAAGACACAAACAAAAAGCCAGATAACTGTAGATGTTCAGGTAGCTGGGTCTGACTTCACTTAACACTGCATGGCAACCACTTCCTAAGGGCTGATTTCAGATGTTGTAAAGACCTGGGATGTAGAAGGCAATGTTTGGTTGTCTTCCTTAAGTTACGCTAGTCATGAAAATTAAGGAAGAAAAGGCTTTGAGAAAACAGAATGAAGATTTCATACCCATAATTGAGATGCCTCGGTAGAGCTATATCATTAAAGAAAAAAAATCTATTCGTTGAGCAAACATTTAAGCAAACCCTATATAAGTCAAGCTAATCCTCAAATAAATTTGCACTGTGACAGTACTTTGCACATAATAGAAATGTATGCTGAGCTGAGATGAATTTTCTGAATACATAGGAAAGGACAGGGGACTCAAGAGAACGGCAGCCTTGAGGTGTGTTTCAAACCAGAGGAAAATCATTTGGAATTTAAATACTGTCTTCAGTGTATGTATTCCAAGAGGATGATGGCCATCAATCCGACTGCTGTAACAGCCAACCCATGGACACTGTGTACCATTCTCCACCCTCAACAGGCAAAAGGACATATTTCCAAAAATTAGTCTTCCATAAATAAAATACTGAATTTCTTATACCAACAGACAGGTATTAAACCCAGCAGGGTGGATTAGTGTCATACTAAACTGTAAGCACATACTATGTTCCAACAATAGCTAATCATCCACTCATAACCGTGTGAGAAATGTTTAACACACCAACAGTCCCACATCCATCTATGGGATGTTTTACCAAGTGATGCTTCAAAAATACTGCAAAGTGATGTTAGAGAACACAACTTTTTATGTTCCCTCCTCCAAATTCACCAACTAAAGCACCAATACATATCAAAATTACAAAAAAAAAATACATTTTACCCTTGTTTCCTATCCAAATAATAAAAGAATACATCAAAACACTCCCCTGAGACACATGACTTCTTGTGCTATGCCAACAGTTTTCATGGGACAATCCCATGTATTTACATGATTGTAGTCAGATTGTAGTCACTAGGAAAAGTACTTAGAAATATTCACTCCCAGAAGCATTTAATTTTATTGTCCAGATTATAACACTATTTTTAAAAGTATATAAAAAATATTTTAAAGATATGTTTGTTTTTTATGTTATGTGTATGAGTGTTTTGACTGCAAGTACACATGCCCTACATGTGTACCTGGTGCTTGTGGAGACCAGAGAAGGATGTCAGAGCCGGTGTATCTAGAGGTTAGGAGAGTTGCAAGCCTCCGTGTGGGTGCTGGGAACCAAACTTGGGTCCCCTGCAAGGGCAACAAGTGTTCTGAAACTACTTAGCCAGCTCTCCACAACCTGAAACATCTATTTTTATCACAAAACATAATGAAATGCGAGGATTTTAAAAATCAAAAGATATAGTCAGGAACTTTAGGTTGCACTGAAAAATTTACCTATCCAAAATTTAGAGTGGCATGCTTTTCAAAATTACATTAACAGAAGACACACTGGACAAGGAAAACACCTTTCTCCTGACTCCTGTTGGTCATCACCCCTAACTGAAGTACCTCAGATTATTCCATTTCTTTTACCTGTATGAACCCTCACTAAAGCTCATCTTAATTCTTTACTTTCACACACTCTAATTCACTCTGTACCTCATTCACAAGAGGAACACTCCATTGTCTCTAAATGTCCTCCCTGATTTCAGAATCTCCTGTTTCAATTTGTCCTACATACTTGGCCAAGCAGTTTTCCTCCTTTAAAACAAATGCAGAGCCTCCTCCAGCTATTGCAGTCAGGGACTGATTTTGTTAATTGGTGACTTTCCTTCCACACCAAAGGAAATACAAAGTATGCTGACAATTGAGTCTCATATAATCCTCTTGGCACCTGTCTCAGCATCATGTGCTCCAGCTCTACAACTACTCAATGATGCCCAGGAGGGTGCCATGTTTCTATAACCCTCAATACTCGGTGGCGGCCCCAGGGAAGCCACGTGGCTAGAACTATGACTTTCACCAACAGTGTTTAATTCTTGCATTGAAAATACCAATTCTAAAGGAGATTTTAACTACCACACACATGATGGCAGCTTTGTACTCCCAGGAGATCCCCCTTCCTCTGGGACATTCTCAAAGCTTTGTTTTTTTCTCATGTTTTGTCTTCAAAAGCTGCTTACACAGCTCACCTTCCCAGTCTCACCACTCCAACCAGTTTGAAAACCCCATAGGAAAAAGTTCCTAGTTATCTTTGTACTGTCTGACAAGCCACCTCAATGTACCCTGAAGGTGTTCATTATTCTAACGTTGTTGCAATCACAGAAAAGAAAGCACGAACCCTGCAATGGATATCACCAATATTCCCCTTTTAAATGCCTGCAATCAGGTCTGCCAACTTTCTCCATACCTAGCAGTTTAGGGTGGATATGTTAGGTTTGCATGAACAGCAGACCTTTCTTTTAGCCTCTCTCCTTATTAATATGATTCCAGCACAGCAATCAATGAAACAGTCATGGTTCTCCACTAGGAGACAGATGTATAAGCTATCTCTGTGTCATAGTGGTTTGGAATTTTGTACACTTTTTGGAACACTAATATAGAGATGTAGAGACAGCACAAGTAATTTTTAGTTTGAATATTAGCTGTGAAAAGATAAAAACAAATAACTCAGGCGTACATAGCCTAGGCAAGGAGAAACCCTGCTAAGAGTAAATCTACTCAGAGCAAAGTGAAACCAATCATGGAAATAAAAGATAGAAGAAAATGAAATGTCTAGCATCCCCCGCATCAAATATTGAAGATGAACTCTGGGATGCCTAAGTTAAATAAAGGAAAAACACCCTGCTGACTTTTATGCTTGACTAACAGAAAGGCAGAGACAGAATAACTTAATTCATCCAAACTATGATTTCCTCATCTGTCATGTGATAAGAACACAGGTGTAGGATCCTAAAAATCATTTTATTGCTTTTACCTATTGGTGTGTGTGTGTGTGTGTGTGTGTGTGTGTGTGTGTGTGTGTGTGTG
>CAJQZJ010032044.1:886834-944742 GCA_907164525.1 Lophiomys imhausi | reverse complement strand
ACACACACACACACACACACACACACACACACACACACACACACACAACCCTAAATACATAAATACAAACTACTCAGTCTGTATGTTGCTTTTATGTAGGTTTACAAGACTGACCATTTGATATTAGATAAACAATTGGTGTGCTATTCCCTATGGAAGACTATTTCTTGCCACTCTCAGCATTCCATCTTTGTTTGTAGCTTTTTCTGTAGGATTGAGGCCTCCTGAGCTTTCCCTTCATCTACAATAGTATGTCGATTGTTGTCCTTGTTCAGATCCTGTTTAGACAAGCATGTTGGTGAGAGTTTATGGCTGGAGCTTCTGACATTTCTAGGAGACACGGCATCACAGTAAACTCCTTTTCCTCTGTCTCTTACAATGTTTCCACCCCTCTTCAGCAATATTCCCTGAGCCCCAGGAGTAGGAATTATTTTGCAGATGTAACAGTGGGGACTGAGATCTTCATTTTGATTAGATGCTATGGCACACATATCTTGGCAGAAACCAAGAGCTCTCTAATTGGACTTAAGACTCAACAAGAGGAAAATCATATCTAGTACTAGAAACATAGCTAACTATCCTGGGCTCATGAAGATGTGGTATAATTTTCTTTTTTGCTTTTTTTTTTATTTTTGTTTTTCTCTGTATAGCCATGGCTGTCCTGGAACTTGCATTATAGACCAGAGTTCTCTTGAACTCAGAGATCCGCCTGCCTCTGCCTCGTAAGTGCTGAGATTAAAGGTATGTGCCACCTCGCCTAGTCAATGGGGTAAAATCTTTTAAAAATTACAGCAAACTATGAAGATGACTGTGCATTGAGAGGATTTTAATATCTATTGGCATAAGAACAGTTTTCAACTTAGATAAATGGAGAAGAGGATAGACCAATGGGGAACCCATATTATTGCCATGAAGTAGAGATGGCAAGAACTTCACAGCACAACCATGACAGAGATGTGTTAAGACAGAGAAGTGGGTGATGACTGAAGGAACTTGTGGACAGAGAGGGCATTTAGCTCCATGGTACAGAGCTTACCTAGTAAGGGTGAGGCCCTGCATTCTATCTCTAGCAAGAGGTAAATGAAAATACCACTGACTATGTATATCAGATAAACGTTGGGGGTGGGATTTAGGATTGTTTCATAGACTATAGTTAATCTGCAGTGTTATCAATTAAGGTGGACAACATGAAAGAGGAAGGTTTATAGTAATAGGGAATTTACTTCTGGACTTTAAAGACACTTCCGCACTTCCTATATAATCAGATATATTTATCCCTGTCAGGTCTCTGAGGTGGTTGAAGAATAGATAGCTAGAGTCTCATAGTTAAATTTGGAGTTGTTTAGGAATCAAGAGGGTGTTCTGGATCTAAGAAGATATTTTTAAAATTGTGAGGCAAGTTAGTATGAAAGCTGAGTTAGATATAGAACTTTAAACTCATGGAGATGGTTAGATAGTAGAATGTTAAAGTCAGGTGCCAAATACATATGGACTGGACATTGGGAATGTATGCTAAGACATATAACTCTTATAATTGTGGCCTATTTATTTCTGTTGTTTTGTATTGTATTTATAGTTATAAGAAAAAGAACCATTTTTTGGACTGAAAGGGAGAGCTGTTGGGGGGAAAAAGAAATACCTTAAACTAAAAAAAAAAAAAAAAAGAAGGGAAGAGGATGGGGGGTTGAGGGGGAGGAGGGTGGAAGGGTGGGACTGGAGGGGGGAGTAGGGAGGGGATTGTGATTGAGATGTAACTTGAAGAAATAAAAAATAAATTATTAAAAAATAAAGACAGGCATACAAAATTCATATATGCACATAAGAGTTGATATTGGGATTGGAGATAAACACTGAGGATCATCAGCATACAGAAGGCATTTAAGATGGGGGCACCTGTGACATCTCAGAGGAAAAAGGAGAAAAATTATTCACTTGAATTAACTATATTCCAAACTTAAAAAAAATTAATTAAAAATATTACTGACATCAAAGAAAGGGGAAAATATTATAAATATTTTTAAAATATTATTAGATATAACCTAATCAAAGCACATGATCATTTTAGAAGCTGGAATAAATCTCCATTTCCCAGTACAAATAACCTATGTCTAGGAAGTAACATAGAAGATCTTGCCAGGAAGATCTTAATATAATTTTGCTTTTGAAAATAATAAAAGAACATAGCTAAATATTTGCCAATGGATGAAAGAGAAAAGTTATTCCAGATCACAATGCCTCAAATATTTTAAACTTTTCATTTTGGGTTATGTAAAGACCCTTTTGTAAAAAACACCAAGAAGATTTGAAAAGAATTGTTTTGGTTCACACCTTTACCAATAACAAATGAATGGGTAGGAGTATCATTTGGAGATACATAAAAATGCATGGATGGATCAATTAATTAGACAAACACAATAAAAATTCATCCACGATGACTTTATCTTATTTTTGTTATTGTTAGTAAGACCAAATGCTGACGCACATACCTGTTTACTCCGTTTTATACATTAGCACACCTTTTTGCATCTGTCTGGCTCATGAAGGCCCTATGTGTTTTCCTTATTATTTTAATAACTTTTTCTAACACATTTAACATACTCACTAAAATATCTCACTCATGAGCTAACTGCCATTTGCTGTTATTTCTCGTGCACAAATGCATGCGACGCCTCGGGACATTCCCCTTTCCCTTTGTACTTCGAAGCTGTTAGAGGCCATACCTCTATCAAGGAGGGGTCTTCCATACAGTCAGAGAAAACTTCTCTAGTAAGAACTATAGAAATGATCCCTGAAAGTACAGTCTTAAGGAGGGATCTTCTAATTCATGCAATTCTTCACCGACAGTATATCTAGCATCCTAATTTTCTATCATATCTGTATCTTTCTGGACACCAAACACACTAGTACAATAATAGTGCAATAGTTCAATAAGAACTTATCATTTGCCATGGTCCCTACAGTCCCGAAAGGAAGAGAGGCCCGCCCCTGCCCATTACTTCCCATCTGTTCGCTCTGAGCATTCTGTCTCTGGCTGTCCTCATCAAAAATTCCTTCATCAGCAGAATGTCAGGAGAACTCAGCTCAGAATTTTGCTGGCTATGAGAAATTTTTTACCTTTAAATGTCTGATAAAGGAAACAGCTAAAAATAATTAGAACAGCCATTGCTGTTTAAGATTGGTGCTCTAAACAACAATTTAATTAGGCTTTTTCTTTTTATGATGGCATATATTTTCAAGATAATCTGTTTACTGATGTAATTTTTGGTAAGACATACGAATATATTTAATAAACACACCTTAATAAAATGCTTGATGAAATTTAAATATAGTATTGTTCTGGTATAAAATACATTTGTAAATTTTTTTGTTTTGTTAGGTAATTGAACTTCTTTTTAAAATATTTTTATAAGTTTATTTATTAATTCAAGTTACATCTCCATCACAGCCCCCTTCCTCCTTCCCTCCCAGTCCCTCCCTCCTACCCCCAACCCCTCTCCCACCTATTCTACTCCTCCAGTGTGAGGATCCCCCCTCAGCTCATCAGTCACATGAGGGCTAAGAGCTTCCTCTTGCTCTGGGGCCCAACTTGGCAGTTCCACTAGAGTAAAGTGTCCCACTAACAGGTAACAAAGACCATGACTGAGACTACCCCACCCCTACTTGTTAAAGGATCTGTATGAGGACCAAGTTGCCTATCCTGTATATTTGCATAGAAGGGTCTAGGTAAAGTCTAAGCTTTTTTTCTTCCTCTTTTTATTTTGGTTAGTACTTCAGCCACTGTAAGCTTCTAGGGGGCTAGGTTATTTGGTGCTGTTGATCTTCCTGTGCTGATCTTGACCACTCTTGGCCTCTCTATTCTTTCTCCCTCTCATATAGGGCTCCCAGAGCTTCACCTAATGTTTGTCTATGTGTCTCAGCACCTATTTTAATTTGCTGCTAGATGGAATTTCTCATAGGATAATTTGATTGGTTCCTGTTCTTTTGGGTCTGTGAGTTGTAGAATAGTTATCCTGTACTATAAGACTAACATCCTGTTATAAGTGAATGTCATGTGTATCTTTCTGAGTCTGGGTAAGATCACTAAGGATGAGCATTTCTAGTTCCATCCATTTGGTTGCCATTTGTAAAATTTGAATAGAATTATATAGTAGAAAAAAAAGGAAACTATTTTAAGAAAGTCCTAATTTCAGGGTAAGGCTTCCTATGAAAACTATATCTTGAAAAGGATGTATTAATACAAAGAACTGTTAATTAAAGTGTTCTTTCCCTTTCCCAAACTTAGTATGTGACACATAAAAACAGCAACTAACTATCAGCAGCAAGTCTAAATAAGGTACAGTTCACATGATTCCTGTTTTAAGTCTATCATCATAGAAAAGTGATGCAGAAGAGAGAGAAGTTGACTGAAGGGATTTCAGAAACTCTTTGTTGTTGTTGTTGTTGTTTTGTATTGCTTCAAGTTACATCTCCATCACAGTACCCTCATTCCACCCCTCCCAGTTCCACCCTCCCACCCTCTCTTCCCTCTCCCACCCATCCCACTCCTCCTATATGGAGTGTCCCTACAGATCAGCCCCTCTCAGTTCAACCGTCATATGAGGGCTACAACCTTCCTCTTGCACTGGGGTCCTACATGGTAGCACCCCTAGGGCAAACTGTCACCTTAATAGGTAACAAAGTCTTGTTCCTGATCCTTCTGGTGTATTGGTTGTAGGATAGTTATCCTGTACTATATGGCTAAAATCCAATTATAAGTGAGTAGATGTCATGTGCACCTTAAGCGAGGCACAAACCAACAGCAATAGTCTTAATTCAGGGGTGCAGAATGGTACCCAGTAAGACAAAGAAGACTATGGATAAGATCAATGCAAATGCTTAAAGAGAATATATAATAATTGTGTGTGTATGTGTGTGTGGTGTGTAATTGCATGTAAGTGTGTATATATGTGTGTGTACCTGTGTGTGTTATGTGAGCATGTTTGTATGTGCATATGTGTAGGTGTAGGTGTGTGTGTGTGTGTGTGTGTGTGTGTGTGTGTGTATAAATAAACTTCTGCTTTACAATCCTCCATAGGAGAATATGTATTTTGATAACACCATGAAGAGAAATACAGTTTTGGATAAAACAAACTTTTGAATACCAAATTTGACAGCAATATGGACATTGCAACCAGGTCCATAAAGAATTCCTCCAGAAAACAACTAACTCCAGCCAGCATGAAAGAGAGAACAGGATGTAAACGCAATCAAGGTAAGAAGCAGGAAAATGGCAAACTAAGGTGAAAGTTCACAAAAAGCCACTGCAAACCTGTGCTTCCACTTCCCTGACCAGTGACAAATGATTTAACAGTAGTGAATGTTCTCCAATACTATCTGTTCTTATGTAAATATTGGAGAAAAAAATGTTCCTATCTTCCTTCATCTTGCAATCTCCTAAAAACCACAACTTGGAATATCATGACTTCTGGCTATTTGTCAGACATTAAGTAAGGAAAGCTCCATTCTACTCACTGAAAGTGAATTAATATTCCGGAGACTTCATACTGCCCATTACTTAAGCTTTCAGGAAATAGTTCCTTCATGTACTTGCCACCCGCTTCCACGAAATCAATATTTCACTCCAGCTAAGTCCGGATATCTCAAAGTGCTGTGTCCATCTCTAAAACGTCATACGTTGCCAAGATAGTGATAGATGCTGAGCAGAGCTCCTCCATTTAAAGAGCTTTTTGGGTAAAGTGAGTGCACCCAGAGGTGCCAGCAATGCTAGTGGCATCATTATCCTGTGCACGGCTAAGCACAACAGCTTAAATACCCTACCTGTACCTTCCCATTGTCCAATGACAGCGTATGAGCACAGAGTTATATCAGCTCTGCTTTGGCTGAGGGGAGGGAGCCACCGTGATGGTGATTGATAGCTACCCAGCCACATCAAAACAGAAATTACTTTGGAGAGCTCCAAGCTTCATGGAAGTGAAAAGAACCATCAGGGCACCAGCAAGTGGAATACTCAAATTCTCTACACTTTGTTCCACACAGCTCCACATAGGGATAATATGTGCAGATATATTTTTAAAAACTCTATCATAAATTGTAAACGCCTGGTGTTTGCCTTTGAGACTTCCTTTACATGAATAATGGCTATCTGATTGACTTCACAAACTGATTCTAAAAGTAGTTTCTTAGGGTGTAACATACATTATCATTACTTCATTTTCAATACACAGTTGAACAAATGTTAGAGCAAAGATGTAAAAGTCAAATTCTAAACATGGTCATCTCCAAAAGGAAACATTTGCTGACCCCAAAATCATTCCTTTTGTTACTGGGCTTGTCAAAGAGGAGTTTTAAGCAAACTCTGGAAGTTTTAAAATAAACAGTGAGCTAGTAGTACATTCCTGTGTCTACCATTTCTTCCTCAGTTTGTTCTTGCCTCCTAATAGACATGTTTTTCTTCTTTTTGTCCCCCTGTCTCTCTGAGGATCCCCACTTCAAATCCAGTGTTTGCTTGAAGAAGAGTATTGTGATGGAAAAAAACAAGTTAAGGTTCACATACCATCTCTTCCTATTGAAATTGTGTGACCATTAGGAAAGTACCTGACTTCCCTCAGGTTCTATTTCCTCATGCATAAAATGAAGAAACACCACCCTCTTCCTTAATGATTTTGTAAGATTTTAATGAACTAAAAAAATAGAAAGTGCTTGGCCCTGAACTTCGCACTGACCACTTACTGCACAAATATGCATTTCTTGCCCTTTTGCCAGGATGATGTTCAACCAAAGGCTCTAATGATATTTACAGACACACACATCTGTGTTTCTTTCAGGTCCCTACCTGAACTTGCTGTATGTTCAACACTCAACACACATGTCATTCTCTAAATGAAATTAACTGAGAGAATATTATATGAATAAATAGCAACCAAGAAGAAGCACCAAATTTCTAAGGAACATATCACATATGGAAGAAACTCTAGCACATTCATTGTAAAAAAAAAAAAAAAATCTTACAGTGCTTGAGCAGCACAAGAAAAATTAGAGGCAGTATGTACACTATGATATTCCTTAGAGGTACAACCCAATTTGGTTCTTAGTACAACAGTCAGAATAATGACATGCTTTCGGTGAAGGCAAAACAATATGTTCACCCTTAGCCTCAAAGGTAATTATTAATGTAGTCAGACTTCTTTCTTTTAGAGTCCTGAACAAATGGGGAATGAGCAGACTACAGCTTTTACCAAGAAAACCATGGAGATGTAGTCAGCATTCATAGGGAAGAGGCCTTGGAGAAAAATAAACATTTCGATCTGATATTACGATTTATGATTAGATAAATTTGTGTGTAACATATGGCCACAGATGACAGAGACTGTAGTTCAAGCAGAGAAATTAAAAAGCACTCTATAGTCTTTCGTATTTTCACTTCCCGACAAATCCCACTTTCTGAGTTTCCAGGCTAGTCTGCATTGTCATACTAGAGAAGAGGAAACAGATGTGAGTGGCCTCAGTTGGGGGATCTCTCTCATCGCCTTTTGGTCCAGTCATTCAGCTCACACTGCCTGGCCTTCAGGCATGCTGTCACTCTCTCATGCCCACTAAATATGAATAGGGGAAATGAGTGACCACTAGGGGGTCCATACAGGAAGACCCTCAATGTCCACTTCACCCACAACACTAGCTGGTACCTACCCGGAAGGAATGAACGGAACCACTCCAATGCAATCCCAGCCACTCCTGCTAGTTCAAGCATTCGGTTCAGCATCACCTCATGACCACCACGAAAGCAGCTGAGGCTCTAATACAATCATCATGGAAAGGTGTCCCAAATCCTTCATTCGAGGAAGAGCCTTCATACACACCAACGCTGTCTCCAAGCCATGCCGGGGTCTGAAACCAGACTGGAAAATATTATATATGTGTATATATAGTAAAACTCCCGCAAACCACTCCTGCTTTGTCATATTTATTTACAGCCACTAAACCCATCTCTATATATCGCCTTTTCAGGGTGGAGATATGAACATTCAAGGAAAGGTCCTTTCCAGTAGAAGGGAAGCAGTAAGCCCAGGAAGACCTGGTGCTGCCTGGTAAGATGGTTGAGGCGATCCCAAATGGAACATACTTTGTCCTGAAGGGAAGAGAGAAAACACAATGTAGGTTTCCAAGCCTGATCTTCTCAACTCATTAAACAGGATCAAACTATGCTTACATATTTTTCAGGAGTCTTAGCTTTCCTGGGAAATAGCAATGGCAGATTAATTCTTGAGGCTCCATTTGATTTTATTAAATATCTCTTGACATGCCCTGACTCTTGCCATGTAGGCAACTCTTCCATAATCCTAGCAACCACTGTTTCAACTGCACTCCTAGACTGTCCATTGTGAAGGGCCCTAGATGTATCATGGGCACAGGGCTCAGGATGTTAGGCTGAACACCAACTTCAGAAATGTAAATGACCAAGGGCCATTCCAAGAGCTATTACATCTTAAAAAGTAAAAAGAATCAAAACTAAAATAAAATGGCTTGCTTTCTCCTTACTGAATATATTTCTCAGAAACAATGTGAAAGGCATTGGAGTTCTCAAAATATTAGCCAGAGAGTTGGCTAGTCATATTTTCTTCAGTCCTTTGTTGAAAGAATGAGGACTAGCTTCTTTCCAGCCTGTCCCTTAGCCTAAAATCAAGCAATGTTGTAAGCTACTTACTCTTTTCAATCTCACCACAAAATATTAGTAAGTTTTCCTGTTCCCAGGATGTGTTCAGAATAAAAATGATGATTTGGATCTCTGCAGCTTCATTGTCTATGTACTTACCCTAAATTATTATTTTTTTTACATGAAGCAAATAGTGATGTCCAAACTGTCTGTTATCAACAATTCCATTTAAAGATAATGGAACCCTGCCTCCCTGTCTCCACCTTACCTCCTCTGCTGGCTAGGCTCATCTCATTCCCATCAGTAGTATTCAGTTCTATCAAAATGAAAGAGCTTTAAAATCACTGTCTGCTATATTGCCTCTGCTGTCCACCTCGTGTACACTTTCACTCACAACTCAATTATTCTGCAGATGTCAAATATCCAGAGATCTTTCACATAGAGCTGGACGTGGGATTTCTACCAAATATAATACTCATTATGTTTGTCTGGATGGTCTTCACAAACTCCATCAAATCTCATAGAAAGTGGCATGTCTTTGACTACGACTCCTGTGAAGAATGGCTGACTATTCTAGATGGGGAAAAAATTTCAGAAAATGTTATTTTAGATTCTTTGCAATATAAAAACAAAGGGATAATCTGTTAGTGGCACAGTTCACATTTACAACAAAGTGGGAATTTAGTATTATGTCATGCACATTGTAAGTCCTTATGTCAGACACTGGACTGATCTCTGGCTGCACAACACCAAGGTTCTGACCACAGAACACTAAAGGTATCAATCTTTTAAAACCATCTCATAGACAGATACTAGCTATAGGTGTCTACCAGTAATGAATATTTGATCAAATAAACATCTGCAGTGTTGTGCCCATGATCTGGGGAATTCAGGGAGAATGCAAATATGAAAGGGTGTGCCAGCAGCTTTCTAGAAATTCATAATTTAGCTGGGTTTAGAAAGACATGTAAATGAAACAACAACACTTTACAGATTTCCCATGGGCAAAAGAAGGAAATTAATTTCTGCCAAGGTACTATAGAAAAGTTTTCCCAGGGGACATGGCAACCTGGATCTTACATGGCAAACAGGAATTGTGATGCTAATAGCCACAACAGCCAGTCAAAGTATTAGATCTATGCAACTTGCAAGACTTTGAAAATCACATCACCTATCTAAAACATATTCTGTGCTAGATGCAGTTTACGGTGCAATAAATCTATTTCAGTGTCAAGGAAAACTCTTAATACATTGGGAATACTCAATAAATATTAAAATGTGAGACTCGATGACAGGACACAAAAAACTGCCTAGATTTACCAACAAATGGTTCCCTGAACATATAGCAAATAGACATGCTAAGATGGTGCACTTGTTCCCTCTTGAAATCTATCTTCCAAAATTTCATTCTCTATGCTTAAAGCTTCATGATCAAATTTAGAACAATATTTGGATGACCCTAAAAATTTGGTTAAATGAAGAAGATGTACTTGTCAATGCACTGCTCATCAGGAAAATCCCTTCTCCTCGACTCCTTAACACTTGGCTGTTCTGTAAGAAACGATTCAAAGCTCATCACGGAATCTTAATTAAGAACATAAACTAACCAGAATTCCCATTTTAAAGTTTGATGAAATTTTATATAAAGTAAGAAGGAGAAACTATTATATCTTTCTGTTGGAAATTTGAAGCATCCACTGCCAAAATGCATAATATTTCAGAATACGAGTTGGACTCCATTCCATCATAGTTAATTGTTTCCAAGTCACAAACAAATCAGCCAACAGTGAAATTTTCTATACCAAATATCTTAACTTGGCAGTACATTTTCTAAGGTTTTCTAAATTACTTTATCTTTGTAACAGCCTTATGATGCAAATAAAGTTGGATTTAGCTTATTTTACTGGAAAGACAAGAGAAAAAGACTGAGTGACTTATCTAGGATAACACATTATGTTTGAAGCAGAAATAGAGCTAGAATTCACATTTCCATTCAGTCAATCAGAAAATTTCATCAACCTATTATATGAAGGGAACCACAGGAGAAAGAAAAAATCAATGAGACATAAATTCCACCATCAATGAAATGGCAGTCCTATTACAACATGGGAAATTTAAGAGCTTATTAGACACCACAGCAAAGGAACACACACATCACATTAGCATGAAATAGCAAAGATAAAATGATGAATTGAGGCTAGAAGAGGAAAATATCTCATTTGAATTGGGCCCCAAAGGTAGAGATGGAAAGGATTCTCACAAAGTAGAGTTGGATAAACCTAAAATATGTGAAAAGTGCATGTAATATGTAATGATGATTTTTAAAGTATAAAATTTTGATACATGTCTAATATAAATCAAGTCCAAGAAGCAAATTGAATGAAAAATAAGATATAAGAGCATCTGGTGCTATTTCCACATTAGCATCTAACTTGAAGTAATAAATATACATATGTATATACATATTTGTATATGACACACACATTATATATATATATATATATATATGCATGTATGTATGTATGTCCCTCCTCTCTGTCACTTTTATCTGGGAACACACCTATTTCCCTCAAGAGTGTGCCAAAATATATTCCCCAGGTTCCCTTTCAGATCAAAACAAATGTGCATCTAGCTAACGGGGCATAGGGACAATTGGTACATACTTCCAGAACATATCTTAAAGGGTATCATGTACTCGTCTTTTCAGCTAGAGGTGAATACTCCTCTTAGCATTAAAACAGAAGTGCACAGCTGGCAAAGCAACCTGGCTGCATCATATTCTGAAAGAACAGAGCTATCGAGCTCATTGTCCCTTGGATTCCATCTGTTCTGGACCTCCCTTGGGCAAGATCTTAAAGACAAAGAAGAGCCCACAAAACCAGAACCAAGAACTTCAGTTACATATGCAAATTTACAATGCTATATCTCTTTTATCTTATCTCCTGCCAACCAATTCACAATCACGTACTACTGGAGGATAACACAATGAGCTACAGGACAATGTGGCTGGGGAGTGGAAACCCAGCAATGGAAGCAAAGCATATGAAAGACACATCTGCCCAGCCAGAGCTTAAAACAAGACTTTTCTTCCTTGCACAATTACTCCCTGTACCTAATATCAAGCTTTTGTATACTGTCTTCATATTCCAAAATGATCCATCTCTTTGAGGTGGAAAGAAAATGTTAAATATTCACCAGCTTTGTTATCATAGACAGAGAATGTACTTTTTACAAGGCCAAGTTTACTGTAGACACAGAGCCTAAAGCTATATGATCTGTCAAGACTAAAGACAAAATACAATAATTCCAAGTAAAAATCCACTCACAGCTTAGCTTATCCTAAAGCAGAAGAGCTTTGAATGGTCTGACTAAAGGGGAATTTGTCCTCAAATTAAGTTTCCAAGCTACTCTTTCTTTCTCTTTCTTTCTTTCTTTCTTTCTTTCTTTCTTTCTTTCTTTCTTTCTTTCCTTCCTTCCTTCCTTCCTTCCTTCCTTCCTTCCTTCCTTCCTTCTTTCTTTCTTTCCTTCCTTCCTTCCTTCCTTCCTTCCTTCCTTCTTTCCTTCTCCTCCTCTTCCTTCTCCTCCTCTTCCTCCTCCTCCTTTTTTTGGGAAATTTTTGAGACAGAGTTTCTCTGTAACCCTGGCTATCCTAGAACTCACTCTGTAGACCAGGCTGGCCTTGAACTCACAGAGATCCACCTCCCTCTGCCTCCTGAGTGCTGAGATTAAAGCCATGCACCATCATGCCTGGCCTCAAAGATATTTTCAAGTTGGAAAAGTACTGACCCCCGTAAATGTCCTTCTGTAAAAATCAGTCCTCACTCCCTTCTCTTAAGCAAAGACAGAACCCACCCCCAATATCCAGAACCAGCCTTCTACACATTGTCCTCCCCCCCAAAAAAAAAGTTTCTAGTAAAGGCTAGACACTACTTGGATAGGCAGACAAAGGAGAAAGGGAAAAGTAGCTTTTAAATTTTGTCAATTATGTGTTTCAGTCTTTTCAGAAATGCCTCTGACATTTATTTTTTCAAATTATTTCATCCCTTTCATGTGATATTGAAAAAATACTGTACAACCCCCCTATTTTGCAAAATAATTTATAAAGTGCTGAGAATCGAAAATTTCAACTGATTTTTTTATAATATGGTATGGAAAAGGATACCTAAAGACAATACATTGATATTAATCTCAATAATCAAGTTAACATCTCCAGTGTTATAGTTAGACTTTAATTGAGGGCAATAAGCCAGGAGAGGCAGCTCATACCTGCTAACCCCAGCATTTGGGATACGGATGTAGAAGGAACCAGAGCACAAGGTGAGTCTTGGCTATAGAGCAAGTCTGAGGCCAGCATGAACTCATCAAAACAAACAGAACAAAATAAAACAAAAGCAAACAAACAAAACAAAAGCAAAAGCCAAAAATCAAAATAAAAAGTGAGCAGTAACAATTGCACTTAGTAACTACGAACAGAACTTCCGTCTTCCTGACTCATCATTTTCCTTCTTGAAGGAGAAGGCTGGGGATTCGAAATGGAGCTTCAATGCCAACTCCATCCAGCAAAGAACTTCAGATTTGAGCCATTCTCTTGACTACTCGTTAGTGACAGGCTGTTTCAGTGACTCTTAGTGAATGTTTTGGTTTTATTTCTAGTAACTAGCTAGTCACCTTCAATGAGCACACATTAACTAGCAAATTAAACACAACTAATTATACAAGTGACTCTAATTTATGTAGGAATGCTAAAGAACAACTCCAACAGAAATCGTGATAACCACAGCTGAGAGAGTCTGAATATATTAGAAAAGGAGAAAGTCAAAGTCCTGTTTCTTTGTTTGCTTTGTTTTGTTTTCAGGGTTTTTTTAGACAGGGTTTCTCTGTGTGGAGTTGGCTGTCCTCGAACTCACCCTGTAGTCCAGGGTAGCCTCAAATTCACAAAGATCTGCCTGCCTCTGCCTCCCGAGTGCTGAGATTAAAGGCGTGGGCCACCACCACCTGGTTGAAAGTCCTGTTTTCATATATATATCCTTGGAGAAAAGTTAATGGGTGACAGGAGAGTCATTGACAAGTAGTCCTAGTACAGATTAGGGAGGAGAGGGTGGGAGGGTAGAATTGGGAAGGGTGGGAAGAGGGTACTATGATGGAGATGTAACTTGAAGTAATAAATAAACATTAAAAAATAGAACATTACATGATGTTCTTTGAATGAGGGACTGTCCGAAGAATGGATAAAAACAAAACACAAAAACGAAAACAAAAAAAAAAACTATGGTATATCTACACAATGGAATACTACTCAGCTATTAGAAACAACGATATCCTGCAATTTGCAGCCAAATGGATGGAACTAGAGAAGCTCATCCTGAGTGGAGCTAACCCAGACTCAAAAGGATGGATAAACATGGCATCCACACTTATAATCGGATTTTAGCCATATAGTACAGGATAACTATACTACAACCAATGCACCAAAGGGAACAGGAACATAGACTTTTCCTGTTTTGTTTCCTGTCAGTGAGACACTTTGTCCTAATGGTGCTGCCTTGTAAGCCCTCAGAGTATGAGGAAGCTCTTGGCCCTCATATGACTGCTCAACTGGGGTGGGGTACTGTTATGTAGAGACACTCCACTCCAGAGGAGTGGGATGGAAGGGATAGGGGGTAGAGGGAGGGAGGGTGGGAGTGGGAGGGGTGGAAATAGGACACAGTGATGGAGATGCAACCTGAAGTAATAAATATTTTTTAAAAAGGAAAGAATAAAAAAGCAGGTAGTGTTGCCACTTCTAAGATTACATTCTTGTATTCACTTGGGCCTTTTCTTTTCCTATCCATATCTCTTAAAAGAAAACAAGAGAACTCAGCCGTGCATACTTCCACTTACAGGTGGTTCAAATAAGCACCATCCATTTTAATTTATTTTTCCCCAAAAGTATACAGACCACAATCACCTAAAATCAGTTTTTGCAGTATATATAATTTTTTTGTTAACAACCATGCTCTGACCATATTCAGCCCATTCCCTAGAAACACTTCTAAGATCACGGTAAAAAGTGATAGTTTTGCAGGGTCCTATATCTCTCACTACATGAAGCATGCTTTATAATTTTGTAGTATTATTTTTCTAAGACAAACAGTAAGAAGTTGTATCTGAAGCATATGCTCTGATTCCATAGCCCAGATCTTCATTGCAAGTCACTGCCTTCACATCAATCAAGCATGGCATTTAACACATGCCTAAGGGTAGAGCACCCAACAAATCTATATGAGCTATGAACTGTCCTTCCCCCACCAATCTAGCATAGTTGCAATGAATCCATTAAGTTATAAAGCTATCTGAACATGCTTACCTCAAGCCAGACTACAAAATTAGTGATAAAAATCATTATTATATATAATCTAATACATATAAGACTTCCATCTTGCATCAAAACAGCTACCAAGGATGGTATGTGCATACATATACATACATACATATATACATACATTGTACATACATATGCATATATTAATATATATGTATATATGTAATAAAATCATATATATGTGTTTCAGTATGTATGTGTGTAATAGAATTATATATAAGTGGATGCATATATAATAGAATCAAATCATTGATAATATTTGAATGTGTATGTATGATGTGTGTGCATGTGCATTTGTATGTGTGGATACAGGTTTGTGTAGGTGTACTTGCAAAAGTGCTTATGGGTGTTGGTCAAAGGCTGATTGCAGATGTCTCCTTAACTTCTGTCCACTTTATTTCCTGAGGCAGGACTCTCTATGAACCTGGAGCTCAGTTATTTTGCTAGCTTATCTAGCCAGCTTGCCCATAGTATCCCTTCTCCATTTCCTCAGCTCTGGAATTGCAGGTGTTTCTAAAGATCTGACTTTTAGTCTTCACTCTAGCAAGACCAGCACTTTATCCACTTGGTCATCTCTATAGCCTAGATTTTTTTTTATCAAATATGTTTTAGAGTAAGGCTCCAAGTATCTAAAAGGATATGTGTCTTGTGGAATCAAACCCTGAGACCTCAAAACCCATGTTTATCACTTGCTACTGAATGAACACTCTCAAGTTAATTCATTTGTTTCCATTTCTTTATTGCCAAAATGGGAAAAGGCAGCATATCTACCCAAATCAAAATTTACTTTAAAAAGTTATTAATAACTCTTGTAAAATGTCCTTAGCATTAGGCATACAGGAAACACCAATAAATTTTAATATTCATTTTATTAGTGAAACCCTATCATTAATTATCTTGAAATAACTACATAAAACAGAGCCATCTCAGCCCTATGCCAAAAAGAACAGGAGGAATGGACAAAAAGGCATTCTTCCCTTAAAGTTGATAAATGCTGTAGTGAGACAGGACAGTACTTACTGGCATATTGGAATATCACACATTTCTGAAGACTTTGAAACAACACTCTTCACAATAGCCACAAACAAGATAAAATACCTGGGGGTAACTCTAACCAAGCAAATGAAAGACCTGTGTGAAAAGAACTTCAAGTCCTGGAAGAAAGAAATTGAAGAGGCCATCAGGAAGATGGAAGGATCTCCCATGCTCATGGATAGGTAGGATCAATATAATAAAAATGGCAATCCTACCAAAAGCAATATACAGATTCAATGTGATTCCTATCCAAATACCAACTTAATTCTTTATAGACCAGGAAAAAGCAATTCTCAATTTCATATGGAATAACAAAAAACCCAGAATAGCTAAATCAAACCTGTACAATAAAAAACCATCTGGAGGTATCACCAGCCCAGATTTCAAGCTGTACTAGAGAGGAATAGTAATAAAAACAGCATGGTACTGGTATAGAAACAGACCAGTGGATCAATGGAATCAAATTGAAGATCCAGAAATAGACCCACACACTTATAGTCACTTAATATTTGACAAAGAAGCCAAAACTGCACAATGGAAAAAGGACAGCATCTTCAACAAATGGTGCTGATCCAACTGGATGTCCACATGTAAACGAATGAAATTAGACCCATAGTTATCACCTTGTATAAAACTTAAGTCCAAGTGTATCAAAGACCTTAACATAAGGCTGGACATACTAAATCTACTAGAAGAAAAAGTGGGGAAAACCCTCGAAATCATTGGCACAGGTGACAACTTCCTGAACAGAACACCAACAGCTCAGGACCTAAGACCAACAATCAATAAATGGGACCTCACCAAATTGAAAAGCTTCTGTAGGGCAAAAGACACTGCCATTTGAACAAAACTGCAGCCTACAGATTGGGAAAAAATCTTCATCAACCCCACATCTGACAGAGGGCTAATATCCAAAATTTACAAAGGACTCAAGAAATTAAATGCCAAGAAACAGAATAATCCAATTTAAAAAATGGGGGAACAGAGCTAAACAGAGAATTCACAAAGGAGGAATCCCTAATGGCTGAGAGACACTTGAAGAAATGCTCAACATCCTTAATCATCAGAGAAATGCAACTCAAGACGACTCTGAGATTCCATCTTACACCTGTCAGAATGGCTAAGATCAAAAACTCATATGACAGCACATGCTGGCGAGGGTGTGGAGAAAAGGGAACCCTCCTCCATTGCTGGTGGGAGTGCAGGCTTGTGCAACCACTATGGAGGTCAGTCTGGCGATATCTTAGAAAACTTGGAATAGCTCTGCCTCAGGACCCAGCCTAATCACTTCTGGGTATACATCCAAATGATTCCTCACCGAATCACAAGGAATTTTCCTTATTTATGTTCATAGCAGCCTTATTTGTAATAGCTAGAAGCTGGAAACAACCTAGATATCCCTCAACTGAAGAACGGATTAAAAAAACTGTGGTACATCTACACAATGGAATACTACTCAGCTATCAGAAACAACGAAATCATACAATTTGCAGCCAAATGGATGGAAATAGAGAAGCTCATCCAGAGTGAGCTAACCCAGACGCAGAAGGATGCACATGGCCTTTATTCACTTATAGTCAGATTTTAGCCATATAGTACAGCATAACTATACTACAATGAATGCACCAAAGGGAACATGAACATAGATCTTTTTTTACTGTCAATGAGACATTTTGCTCTAGTGGTACTAAAGAGTGAGAAGAGAACCAATATTTGTCTTAAAATGTCCTCCAAGTACAGGATAACTATACTACAACCAGTGCACCAAAGGGAACATGAACATAGACTTTGTTTCCTGTCAATGAGACACTTTGCCCTAGTGGTGCTGCCTTGTAGGCCCCCAGAGTATGAGGAGGCTCTTGGCCTTCATATGACTGCTGAACTGGGGTGGGGGGCTGTTATGTAGGGACACTCCACTCCAGAGGATTGGTATGGAAGGAATAGGGGTAGAGGGTAGGAGGGTAGGACTGGGAGGGGTGGGAAGGTACTGTGATGGAGATGTAACCTGAAGTCATAAGCAACAACAACAAAAAGTCCTCCAAATGCTCAGAGCATTTAAAGCAAACAGTGATTAGACCCTTGTGTGAATCACCTTGTGTGATGATGTCTGTCTCTGTGTATTTCATTTCCTTGATGCCCTCTGATGTCCCTCAGTTCTCTCATTTCTCTGATATTCTTCATATCTAACGTCTATGCATTATAGCCACACACAACTGAAGCAATTCAAGATTGAGGATGTCTACACATTATAGCCGCACACAACTGAAGCAGTTCGAGATTGAGGTATGTGGGGGGTGGTGATTAGTGACAGCTTGAAAAAGAGCTCTAAAAGCAAATATAAAACTTTAGACCCCATCACATGTAGCACAAGCTAATATACATTCACACATGTGTGGATAAATGTGTGTGTATGTGTGTGTGTGTGTGTGTGTGTGTGTGTGTGTGTCAATCTCTTGAATTTGAGACAGAACTATAGACAATAATGATCAATTTGATTTTTCTTAAGTATGTGGGAGAAAGTGTATGGTTGTATTTTTTACCTAAAGACAAAGACTTATTAGGAATCATTTACTTTTGCATTTAGAAATCATTGCTCCACAAAAATCTCTTCCTTTTTATTGCTTGTAAAAACAAATCAACGCTAAAAAGAAGTCCTTATGTCAGCATACCAAGTGTTTTGCATTTGAATTGTACCATCAAGTTCAACACTGAAGCAAACCTGAAACTCCTTTTGGCATGTGACAGTTAAGAACACAGAGCGATGAAATGAGAGATGAAGACAAAAGCACCCCTTACAAAAGAACTAAGTAAGAGTTTCCAGGTAAATGTCATCTCCTCCCTACAGACTTATACCTGGGCAGGATGCTTGGAAAGACCATGCACAGAGTAATTTTACATCCATTTTGGTTCTATTTCTGCACTGAAATATTTATAGGGTATTCAGTGTTTCTGGGGTAAATTATACCTAGATCTTGGTAAAGCTGAATCACTTAAATTACCTTTTTTTTTTGTTCAATTACTTGGAAGAATGGAGAACGAAAGCTTGACAGAATAAAATGATGTATTAAGCAATGGCCATTTCGTAGCTATAATTGCACAGCTTAGTGGATATTGATGCCTTCGGGGTTGTAGGCAGTCACTACTGCTATTTTTACCAAATGCTTCAAATAAAATCCAAATCAATTCATATTATTTAAATACACATATTATACTTGAACATGAACCTTCTTAAGCTGAGTAGTTCGTCTGTTAGTGTGTTAGGAAAACACATATTCACAGAGCACTGGATGTAAACATGGCAGGCGTTCTGCTTGAGCATATTGTTACGGATTCCTTCTAAAGCAAGCTGGATGACCAAGCCCTAGAAAACAGTCTTACTGTATCTCAGAGATTTTGGAAATGATCCAAATCCTAAATCATTGTTACTGATTGAATTTGGCTGTCTCCCAGAAATCATAGGATGAATCCTTAGACCTCAACGTGACTCCACCTCTATGAAATGACCAAGAGAAAATGAGGGAGTAGTTCTGATCTGACAGGTTTGGTTGGCTTTCTGTGTGGCCAGGTGAAGACCAGCAAGAAGGGGGTGAAACACTAGACAGAGAACTCTCCAGAAAAGACATCACCAGAACTCAGCTTGGGCCTTGGTAGCAAAGGAAAACCCAGAGTCACTCTGGATGTGACTCTAATGTTGGAACAGGAAAAGTAACCCTGAAAATCTACTGCATCAGTGTTTAGCATCACCTCTGAGAGGTACTGAAGTTCAACTATGTACTAACAACTTGAAAAATGACAGAATATGTGAGTGGACAGGCACAACACATATACACCACAGATATGTACACATTCACACAGCCTAAACATATACACACATATATGCACAAACACTGAACACATATATATACATGAACATAAACATACATGCATGCACACACATGCACATATGTACCATGTATGCACATTCATATAAGTTACACACATATACATGCATGAACATATGTAATACACATACACACATACCATATATATACACATTCACACATACTGTACAGATGAACACATGTCACACACATAAACAAATGCAGACACTAAACTTTATGAATACCTTGTGGACTCCTCTACTATTTATTTAGAGGAAGGCTCCCACTATGTAATCCAGGTTTGTCCTGGCCTCTAACCCTGTCTTCTATATCCAAAGAAACACTGGAGGAAATGCCATAATAAAAGGTAAACAACCAACTGTGATAGAAACATCAGATGCCTGTTCTGAAGGCTAGAATTGTTCAAAGAATCTCTGAGCTACAGGGAAACATTCCACATAATTGTGTGTTAACTTGTGAACTGCTTTACAAACAATATGTAACATGTCTCTCCAGGAATCACTTTAAGAGCTAATGAGATGGCTCAGGGAGTAAAAACACTCATTGCTAGTCCTGATGACTTAAGTTTAGACCCTTTGTCCTTCCAGGTGGGAAGAGAAAACTGACTCCAGCATGTTGCCCATTATTCCACATGCACACTGTGGCATTTACACACATGCATTCACCCATACTCACACATATACAGACATTCACACACACATACTCACACACACACAGACATACACACATTCCCATACTCACACACATACACAGACATGCATACACATACACAGACATGCACACACATACACACACTCACACACAAATTCACACATACAAATACACAAAATTAAGTAGTAAATCAATTTTCTAAAATTTAAAGAATCATTTCAATTGTCCTATCACTAAACAAATTTTTAAATTTACTTTGACAGACTTCAAACAATTAGTGATATTTGTATTTAAGATGTTAACAAAACTTTTAAATAGTTTTTTGAAAAACATATATATATATATATATATATAAAACCTTTCAGAATTCAAATGTTACCTACTTCTTAAATATAAAACATGCTTTCTTCTTTTGTGTATATGCTTTATATTATCAGATGTCATGGATTTTTCCACATAACATATTATTAGAAACTGCTATACCTAATTTCACATAATTATCATGGAATAAAACTCAGTACTTTTGATTGATTAACTCACAAACTATCATATTGGACTATTTTGCAGTATCAGCTAAGAAATGTTGCTATAGATGACCATAGTTGTTGGAAGGACAAGTAGATTTGAAAGGGGGGTTTTCTTGGATCTGGTATCTAGATAGGAAAATGGTACAAAAACCTATATCAAAAATAAGTATTTGAAAAATGGACACAAGTGGACTACAGACAAAAGAAGGTGTAATTGAGAAGTGAGGCTGACATGCCTCATGAGACAACCTGCCATAAGATGATGGGAAGAAAACTAGGGAGGACTCACATGCAAATATCTTGTCTGAGCAATGAGTAAGTAAAATTACACACCAAGCAAGAGCTAGATTACTCTAAATGCTTGCCTATCCACAAGTGCACACACATAACCATATGCAAATTATCCTGTGTTTCTATTTAATCACTCCATTGTCTCACACATCCCTCTCTCAGTGGCTGACTGTGCACAATATTCCCACAATGAGAGAATTAGATGTTGACAAATGGTAGGGCTGACACCATGCTCTACACTGTAATTCTAAAAATGCTCCAACACAAACAAACTGTACCACCATTTCAGCATGAAGGGAAGACTGCTAACATGGACACTGGAGATAATAATTGATTTTGTAATAGAAATTATTTGTGTTTCTTATCTCTAGACAAAACCTGTCAGCACCCACGAAGAATCACCTCCTATACTGCTAATCAGGAACGTATATCTCACGGAGAGCAATGTCAAAGAACTTTATTGTTTGTCACTAAATGTGGTAATTGAATTTCTGACAGTTTATCCTTTAAAAATGTAAAACTTTTAATAAACCCCAGTTTAAAGTGGAGATCCAAATTTCCACATATCATCACCAAGATTCACAGACAGAAAAACATAAAATGTATTAATGTAGGAGGTAAAAACAAAATTATTCAGGGAATATGATCAGTGGCAATAAAAGATTCTCATACATGTTCCAATAGTTGCAAAATCTTGGTTTGTCAAATGATTATTTCACATTGTAAATTCTAATATGTGTCTGCATTATGAGTAACACTAAACAAATAGAGATTCTTTAGAAATTGTGTAAGTGTCCCTACCGGGATGTATAATTACAGGCTGCTATTCTGTAAAATTTTGATGAAATCTTTAACACATTTTTATATAGTAAAGCAACTATATTATTGTAAAAACGTATTTATAAATACTGCCTTGTCCCTAACCCTCAGGAGACTGAATTGATACTTTCTTTGTGTGGGAGTGTGGGGGGTGTGTATATGTGTGTATGTGAATATGGGCGTGTATGGGTGTGTGTGAGTACACATGTATGTGTATGTATGCATCTCCTTTATGACCCTATTATCTTTATTTGAAATTGTTTACCTAGTCTCTCAAATAATATAAAAAAACACATTAATAACTAGCATCTTGTAACAGTGATGCCCAGCACATGTTGAATGGTTGCTTTTTATGCTCTTGTTGGGCAAACAATACAAGCCTAAATCCATGACCTTGCAGCTTCTTGCTATGTCATGCTAACAGACATTTATTTATTTTTGAGCATCACCTTAAAAGTTACATGAGAAAGTACAGAAAAAAAATACTAAAACTACCTCAGTGCTTCTCCTAGAGAGGCAACTTCTCAGTAAGCAGGTCAAATACAGAATATCAGCAGCGAGATACCCTGCAACCTTCCCAAACCTGTGGATTGGATACAAATGTTATTTCTAACTGTAGATGGGAGCCTGTCAGCCTCCTGTCCTGATGACCTGCAAATGCCCAGCTGAGGAGCCGCCAGGGTATCAAATATTCATCCACAACACAGTAGGATGGAATGTGCCCACTGTCCCCTCTTATCCAATCAGCATGACTGTTTGATTATAAAACTCTGACCATCTAAACAAACTTCCAAACAATTGTGACTGATCAGCTGTGACAGCCAACAGGCTTGAAAGACCTGAAGTCTAGGTATTATCAGAATCAGTAAAACATAGACACAGATGTACCAGATGCTTTATAATATAAAACTACACTGATAAATTCCTCCATCTTAGTATATGAAAGGGAGGAAAGGTGACCAAACATATCGTTACTGAAAAGAAAACCTGGTCTACAGAAACTGTACTGTGTTCACATTACCAACTTTCCAACAATAATCTGGCAATTTATTAAGTTCAGATATTTTTTAAATGCTTACATGGAATATTTCATCCTGGCTTTTCCAGACAGAAGCTAATTGTAGTCTATGTATTTCATAAATAACATGGAGATGACACACAAAACCTGTGCTCTATTTATCACATCTACATAAAAATATGCAACTTAAAGTGTCACTTTCAAAAATGAAATGTCAGCATAAAATGTCACAAGTGTCAAAGTAACACTATTTTATCTTTTAAATATATTATAATATCCACATTAGCCATGTCAAAATTACCGATGCAATTTTTAATTACAAATTTACTTATGTATTTATTATTTTGCTTGTATGCCTGTCTGCAGTATCTGTAAAGGCCAAGAAGGCGGCATTGGTTCCCCTGGAACTGCAGTTATATATGATTGATTGTGAGCTACCATACGGTGCTAGGAATTGAACTCCGGCCTTCTGGTGCTGCGCCATCTCTTCAGTCTTCAATCACAAATTTAAACAGTAGTTCTTACGGTATCTACAAATATGCCACAGAACCATGCTTCTCCTGTTTTCACAGGTAATCTTCCTCAGACTGTCAGTATGTACAAGTATTCAATGGGACTGATGTGGACCAGTTAGTCTCTTTGACTTCAAAACAATAGTTAATAAGTAGGGTATAAACTACTTCATGCTGGTTTGCAAGAAGCTTCTAGTGAGGACTATAAGCCAAAGTCTTCACTGGGAGCCAGCAAATCAACCCCTTGAGGAAGAAGACTATGCTCAACTATTCATTGAGTAACTTCAGAGTGCCAAGAGAGTTGGATATTCTCTCTGCCCTTAACAAGCTCATAATACCCAAGGAAAACACCAGCACAAAACTGCAGTCCGGCCAGTCAAATTGCAGAGGTGAGCCTGTCTCACAGCAAAGAAAAGAAAATACAGTGCTATACATAAATGTTCTTAGTTAAATGCTTGGAATGCTGGGAGAGCCTGCAGAAACTTCCTTAGAAATGCTAGGGACAGTAGTAGGCTGTGCAGGGAAGGTTAACATCATCTGTCACCTACAGACACATCAGAAACCCCAGGATTACTTCTCTGTAGTAGATCAAGCATATTTAACCTGCTTGCATTCCATGGAAAACTCATCATTAATAAGTAATGAGAATTAATCATCCAGGATTGACCTTCTGATGGTGGAATTTGTAAACTTTACCTAAGAAAAACACCTACATCTATACTTCATTTATTCAGCTACTTTAAATATTTGGAAACATATAAGAACTTCAAAAGTAGCAAAACAGTACATTAAGCAAGTAAAATAAATGTCAACAGCTGCTCCCTAAAACAACACACGTAAAGTAGAAGAGGGTTCCAAACTCACTCAGAATCTGCGCAGGTTTGCTTTAAAGGTTATTGTAACAGGCACATTAAAACTAGAAATCAAGGGAAGATTGGACCGAAACACGTGGGAGGTAAGTAACAGATCACAGTGGACAGGAAAGCAGAAAGGGAAAGAAACAGAAAAAAAGAGATGGAAACATGAAATGCATATCTGAAGTCATTCAAAGCAAGGCTGGCTTTACAGATGACCAGCAATGGCAGTCTTGCTCTTCCCTTGCCCCTTCTCTAGTCCACCTAGGAGCCGCCTGCCAAAGTCCTTTTACTAATAGTACGAGTCTGTTAGCACTTGAGGCACAATGATCTTCCACACAAAAGGACACATTAACAATACACTGAGGGAGATGAATTTAGGGAGACCCCAAATTGTCTTTTCCATTTCAGGGTTCTTAATTACTGTTTAAAGGTGTTTTGCTTTAGAGTTTTGGCTGGTTTTGATAACTGCATAAATGTAAGCCAAATTCAAGCAAAACTGCAAAAAGGAGCATTTTAAAACCATGATCATAATGGCAATTAAGATATCACTGGGAACATAGAGCAAGCTCAAAGCAATAGTGGCAGTCACTCCTTTAGATGAGAATATCTGTGTATATGTGGTGTACTCATGTGTATGAATGAATGAATTGTATGAGTGTACATGCCTGTGGAATCCAGAGCTCCATTTTGGGTTTCTTCTATCATACTCCACTTCATATTTTGAAAAAGAGTCTCCCTCCAAGCCTACAGTTCATGAAATAAGCTAGGCTTGTCTGGCCAATGATTTTTTTTTTGGTGGGGGGGGATTTGCCTGTTTCAATTTCCCTAGCACTGGGATATAGGTACATGCCACCATGCCTGTGCTTGTTGGGAATGCAAATGCAGGAGCCCATGCTTTTGCCATGGTACTTTACCCACCAAGCCATGTCCCCAGCCCCAACACAGGTATCTCAACAGGTAAGATTCAGACACCTGCTTCTAGAAGAATACAGTTCATAAGTGTGTTAGCAGATTTCCCTGGGACAAGGTTCAAGCGTTTGATATGTTTAGATGGTGACTCCCTCTTTTCCTTTGGCTGCGCTATGAACATTTTCCATGCTTTCATAATAGCATAAATATTTTTTTGGATTATTGACAGGTTCGCAAAGAGAAAATTGTCAATTTTCCCCATCATGTTCCCTAATTTCTCATGCTGACACCGAGAATAAACCCAGGTTTCCTACTGTGGGACTTTCGGGCACTGTGAGCAAATGGCCTCCCACTATTGTGACCTCTGTGGAAACAGACTGATAACACAGTATAGTTACATTATCTCATTCTATTTCTTCGTGGAAGCAAGGAAAAAGTCCCCCAATGGAAATGAAAATTTGAGCACAGGTATCTTACACCCCACTGGCTTGTAATATCTATAGATCTAACTTGAAACGATGTTATTCATAGACCTGCAGACTAACAGTACTTACGCTTCAGATTTAACAGGAATCACAGATGAAATCCATAAGGAAGAAAAGCTGGACTCAGGGATATTCATTCCTCTCTGCCTGTCTATCTCAACATCAAAGCATTAAAAGGTATCAGTAGGTTTAATTTCCACCTACTTATAACCACTGTGACTATAAGGTTGCTGGTACCACAGCTTTCAGATAGCTGACTCACACGAAAGTCTATCTGATGTGACATGGCTAATGAGAAAGATAAATATCAACATGATTGCTATGCCATGTGACAAATACATAAATATAAATGACCATCATGAGCAAACAAAATGTGGTATATTCATACAACAGAAAATTATTCGACAATGAATAGGAATGAAGTCTTGGTATATATTACAATATAATCGGTATTGAATCATAGCAGTGGGGTGGAAAGGCAGAAGGCTATATTTACTTACATAAATTCAATTTATAGAAAATACCAGAATAGCAAATTCATAAAGACAATAAAGATTGGCTAAAATGCTAGGAATGGCAAGTGGAGAGTGGAAAGTAGAGGACATCATTTTAGGGTGATGGGAATGTTCTACAGTTGTGAGGATGGCTGCAGATAAAAGCCACCAAAGAGCAAATTTTATTATATGTGAATCCTAGCTTAATAAAGCCACCATTAAAAAATAAATAGAAAGGCTCACTATCTGATAAAAGTCATTCAGAGTACGGGCCTTCAATATAAAAGGACTAACTTTTCAGCCACTTTGAATTTTATCAGAGTCTGCTCATCTTTATATCCCAGGATCTATTAAGCCTGTAAAAGCATTTCTCTTCTATTGCTTAATTTCAGAAACACTATCTCCTCTTGAGGGAAAGAGGAGTAACCCTGATGTGGGGCTAAACCACAATGCCTTTCTTTGTTACTAACGACCATTCAGTTTCAATCCACCAAGGGTGATATATTATGTTAACAGGCAGCTCCCAGAAAGTCTTAGGTCACCCAAGTGCTTTGCAACCACAAGAGAATTTGTGGGTAGTTAGTTAGTTCAACCATCAACTACAGTGTTAACTCTAGATGTGTTGTTTTGTTTTGTTTTGTTTTTGCTTTACTAGTGGCAGTCATTAGCCATCAAAACAGAAAATGACTTAAAGATGGATACTGACCTTGTCTCCTTTAAGCCTTCTTTCTGAATGACCTCCAGAATCTGCTTTGCTGTCATTGGGGAGTTGGGGTGTTTTTCTAGTGCCTAAAAACAAAAATGAGAATGAGACTCCCAGATTATTGCATGGAAGCATGCAGAATGAAAGCTTGCATGAATGACATGGTCTCTTCCTTATGCTCAAAAGAGGAAGAGAATTTCAGGCCAAAGTAAGTAATCACTGCGCAGCTCAGTAGACCAAAGAGAGAATGACATTTTTTTCCCATCTGAACCATTAAGTCAACTACTTCTGTAATATTAGGAAGTGGATAATTATTTTAAAAGATGTCACAAAGGCACACATGTCATAAAAGATGTATAAAACCTGAAGAAAACAAGTCAATCAAAGCATGTGATGTTCTGTATTTGAACAAAACTACTAATATAACCAATGCTATGGGTTAAGACACAGCCATGGAAACACACAGCCCAAATACAATAACAATGAACAAAATGCTAGTTAGGAACAACCACGTGAGATTTGGTTTGACAAATCTTGGTGGAATGTTTAAAAGGAAAAGATAAAACCTAATGTTGAGAAAAACACAGGTCCCAAAGCCTTCCATTACCTTGTGTGACCCTGGTTCAGCTCAGTTGCCATTTTTTCTAATTAATGTCAAAAGAGCCTCTCCCTTCTTCTATCAAGCCCCCTTTGCCCTTATGAACTCAATCCCATTTTCCTTCCCTCTTCCTCTGTAATACTCTATCTTTGGGGAGATGCCTGTCTTAAGCAAGGAGCCAGAGAACACATGAGATCCCTGATTATTTCATAGACATCAGCATGATAAGCAAGTTCTCCTACATATTCAGGGTTATGGGTCCATGCAGGGGAGGATGTGAAGTAGCAGAATAAATGCTGCTCATCCCTAGCAAGCACAGGGGCCATATTTAGAAATACATAACTTTACAATGACCTTTTCTCCAAGGGTAGATGGCAACCATTTAGAGATCTTATAACTGAGCTTCATGCATAAGCCATGGCCCCACACAGCTTAATGATACTAAAGTTCTCATTTTTCATTATTTAATAGAAGGATCATGGTTGCTAAAAAATAATGTCACACTAACAGCCTTCCTAATATTCTCAAAACAGATCAGTGATTTCTTCTACTATCAATGACTACATTTCCATTATGTCACTAGAAAAGGCTGAAGTTCATCAGGGCCCGTGAGTGAGTGGTAAACAGGTGGTTCCCTCCTCACACTTGGGCCTCTCCTCAGTCTGCTGTTTTCAGTTCTCAGAAAATTTTCTCATTGCCCAGCTCTTGATCATCAACTTGGTAACAGCTAATAAACCATGTAAACGATAAAGAAATATTAGCAACACTTAGCAAAGGCAACCGGTATGTCAACAGTAAAAGAAAATAGTGCTCGCAGGGGATGGCACTGGAGAACCAAACTGAAAATGGGAAAGGACAGGGAAGCTGAGGGAAGGCCACCCAAAGGGAGAGTAAAACATAGAAATACTGGAGGAAAAGGCCATATGGAAACTACACGAGATAGCTGAAAGAGGGACTTGATTACACAGAAAAGGGGAAAGAGAAAATAGACACAAAACCAAAAACGGTCATCGTAAAGAGAACTGAGAGGACATGGTGAGGTCATAGGGACTCTACAGAGGTTGGGGGTCATCCCACGTGACAGGCTATGCTAGGAACACTAAACAGCTCTCTGCAGGTATGGGAAGAGCAATGTTAATCAAGCATGTGTGAAGCAAACAGGGAAGACAGGATGATGAGAAAGGAGGACAAGACAGTAAGGGAGACGGGAGGAAAAGTAAGCTGCACTGGATCCATCTAAAGGCAAGCTCATTCAGACTGGCAAAGGACTGAAGAGGACACTAATGTGTCCTGGACACAGTTTTAAATAAACATGGGTGCATTTGCAAGTGTGGTGTACTCACTGTGGAAGAGTCCCTGAGGCCCCTCAGCAAACCAGGGCAGCTCCTCCCAGCCGCTGAGAAAACCTGGGTAGCCCTGTTCCCTTCTCTATGGCAACACTTCCTACTCCACAAAGGAAGGAAAAGCACCAAGAATTACATCAGGAAGTTAAAGAGGGGAGATGAAACCACAGAGAACTGCAGAAGCCACCCTCCATCCCTGAAAGACAAGGGAAAGGAGAGACTACAGGGTTCCTGGATGTGAACAAGCTTCACTGAATATTAGCATGAGATAGAGAGAAAATACGTTTACAGAACACATCATTGATACTATCAAAATGATATGTCACATGAAAGAGACACCATCAGACTCACAGGCAAGCCTACTGTACATTACAGTTGGGGAGCCTCACCCAGAACACAAGTGTACCCCAAGCTCTCAGGTGGACACAGTACACGGAATAAACACCCATCACCCATGAAGCCCTTGACCTTGGGGTACTCCTTGCATTCTTATTATTTTATACTTTTTCACCATACATACAAGCTTTCCATTTTTTATGAAGGCTTTCTTACATATGTGGATTTTAATTCATAAAAAGGTATATTTTCTTTCTAATTTTCTTTAACTATTTTGACTAATGCTTTGGGAATTCCATACAATGTATTCTGATTATATTAACCCCAAACTTCTGGACTTAAATCCTCCAAGATTCACCCTGCACCTATCACACATCTTCATATCTTCATTTATTAAATAACCTATCTACTCCAATTTGTGCTGTCCATATAGTCCTAAGTGTGGAGTTGTCCAATGGAGAAATATTGGTGAGGATAAATGACTACGAGGTGCTCAGTCACAAATGGGACATCTATATCAGGACCACACGCTGAAGCTCAGGGACCATTCTGAAGAATGGATAGAAGAATTGTAAAAGCCAGAGGTTGGGGAGGACCAGAACAAACCAGTGTCTCCTGGACAAGATAGGACTGCTGCACTCATGAGTACACAGCAGCTGCTATTGCCTGCACAAGACTAGTGTAAGATCAGGCCAGTCAGCATTTTAATATGGAGTGGATTTTGATTTTTATACCCAGGTGAAATTCCAAATTAACCTTCTCCTCCATTTACTATTAGTCAGCCACATTTCTCCAATTTGATATGCTTCATAATTCACACATGGTTATAGTGAGACATCTTTTGTGATGTAGCCTGTGCACAGTGTGTTTCCAACACACACACACACACACACACACACACACACACGAAGATACACACTTCCCATGCTGGACAGGAGAAATCAAAGCCTCATGCTCACCCCCAGATCTTGGAATCCTGAAGGCCTCTAACAGTAATCCAACAATTCCTACAAGGGCTGTAACACTTCAAGAGACTTCAATGCTACAGAACGGTGGAAGCTCCTGATTCCTTGCCAAGTGCCTAATTGCTCACCTCTTTAGGAGGAGTTGATATTGAAATTAAAATATTTGATTAAATCTTGAAAAAAATCAGGCCCAATATCTCATTTAATATTTACTTTAAAACCTTTAATAATCTTTCTATTGTCTTACCTGCAACTATGAGTAACTTCTAAAATATTTTCATATTTTATTGTTAATGCAACAAAAGTCACTTACTTGTGTTAATTACTATATATATATATGAACTGGTAATTGAACTAATAGCTCCAACAGAAATGCACTGGGTTTTTGCTTGTTTGTTTGTGTTTTACAAATAATATTAATTGTTCTTCTTTTGAATACTTCTGCTTTATCTCCCTTTCCAACACTGTTTACTCTGGCTAGAGAGTGAACATTTCTAATACATTCCAAAACAACATGTGCTAAAAACGTGAATTACTTTATCATTTATTTCCTCTTAACATCACTACGTTTTGCTTAAGAAACATGTACTAAAAATTATTAGAATCAGCATGACAAGAAAGGATGAAAACAGCTGAGCAGATGACCCCATCTCCTCTGCAGGAGTACGACTGTCTCAGTGGTCGATCTTTACATCAGTGTCCTTCCAATTCTCTGTTAAATAGATTGTGGGCCCATGCTGTAGCTATATTTGAGATTCTCTTTTGGTTTTACACTTTAGGAGTTAACTCACCTCTCAAGTTTTGTTTTTTTTTTTTTTTTTTTTTTTTACCTTTCAGCCACTTCTTTCCACACTGATAATCACAAAAGGTTCATATTCAACACAGATTTTCAGAAAAATGACTTTCCATGACCAGAAATACAGGGGAGATGATATATATATATCATCCATGCACATTGTGTTTCTAATGACACATTCTCTGGAAGTGACAAATTCACAGAACTGGCAAGTATGCCATTGGACTTCATCCTAAGCTCATGCAACTCCAAGGCAAGGCAACTCACCCCAGCAATGACACCCCCAGACTATCACATGACCCACTAGAAACACACCCTCAAAAAAAAGGACACCTCTGTGTTTAAGGAGGAGGATAATGATGGGGTGTTATCCACTTAAGGCATGGGCTATGTGAAAAATGCTGCTGTGTTTAAGTACTTTTCTGACCCTGGATCCCAAGTCTGACAATTACAGGCATCCTCTAGAATTATTTAGTGCCTCTCAAATAGAAAACTCATTTTAAGTGTCTCTAAGATAAACACATTAGACCAGTGTCCACTTGGAGGTTAATATTTTGGCCCTTTGAGTGCTACATAAAATGTTCTGAGAGAGATTACTTTCTTGAATGAATGATTTAAAAATCATTTCAGAGTTGACTTTTGTGTGATCCTAAATGGGTATCAATGACTGGGCTTGCTTTTCTTTTACTAATATTAAGACATCTTCTTCTAATCCATATTGGAGCTCATTACGGGGTTTGGATGTAAGCAGCCTTGCATCCTGGACAAAGGATTATGGAGTTGGAGCTATAGAGCATATACTATTTTATTTGTTTTTCACATGATATATTGTTTTGATTTTTAAAAACAACTCTGTGAGATGCACAGAAGAAACACATACACACACATACACACACAAACATACAAACACACACACACATACACACACTACACACACACACACACACACACACACACACACTTATAGACAAGGTTGAATTAACAGGTTCAGGTCCATAAAACTACCAAATGGAAGAACAGAGCTTGCACAGACAGTGACAGTAATGACAAAAATGGTCAAATTAGTAAAAGCAACTAATCCTTACTAAAGAACACCTGTGTGCTAGATCCTCAAGGGAACTCTCACACTGAAACAACAGACCCCAGAATTCCTATAGTCTTTTCCCATTTATACTACTCAAAACCTCAAAGGTAACAATGATTTTGTTGTAAGTAGGATTTTGATCACTGGCAGTATTCATATGAGAAAATAAATCATATCAAACAACACAGCACTCTGCCAAATATCTGGTTTCCATGGTTTAACTAGGTTGTTCTCAACTCCTAGCATATTTGGTTCCTATTTAGGGTTTGAAGATGATATTTACAATATTCTGTCCTATTTGAATGTGTTTTATGGGAAAATTACATGCTGCAGCAGTATTCATGAGTGTGTAACTTCAAAAAAAACACTGAAAACATAATGATAACTTCCCTGAAAATCAGCCCTACTTTACCCCAAAGCAGTGGGAAGATAATGTATCTCAAGATCCCACAGGGAGTGAGTGGCTGGTCAAATCCTCTTGGTGCTGGTGTCTCCTCTTTCTACCCAGTTGAGGTTCCCACAAGCATATAACATTTTCCCATACCAAGGCTTTACAATGGAAATATTAAATATAAGTTCCAACTCACAAGCCTTCTCCAACAACCTCACACTTAAGATCCACCATTTCCTTGAATTCTCAAATAATGGTTTAAGCAGTATGCTTCCTCAGTAGAACCTGCCAAACCTGTCATTAATTAGTGTGCTGCTTAATGATATCTTTTCCAATTTACTACAAGCCTCATGAGATTAAGGACCTTGGTCCTCATTCACGTCCACATCTCTAGACTGCACCAAACTGAACAGATTTCAAGAATTCAAGGCTGAGTTAATTTGGAGAGAGGGTGTGATTAATTTTGTATTTGGAATGTTTTATAGAATAATGATGTAGGTTATGAGTTGCAAAGTCAGATAAACCAGGAGCCCCTAAGTCACTGTCTGATGTTAGATAATATGTTTAACCCCCTGAGTCTCAGTTTCTTCACTTCATCATTCATAAAAGTACCATGAGGACTGAATGAGATAATGAATGGGAAGCAATGATCATCCCAATGCACCAAATGTCTTCCTACAGCAGTGACAGTTAACAAGCTAATAGTACTGAGAAGGGAGTACTTTGTATTCAGCCTTGAAAGACAGATCTTGTCAATACCTTCACACCACCATGAAGAGGAGAGGAGAAGCTCTAAGAAAATGATGGACAACAGGCATTATTATGTTAGCCAAATAGTCTCAGTCCTCATCCCCTGGCCATGGCCAAAGAGACTGCAGCACAGATTCATAGGGGACCTGCACTGTATAGTTCCAAGTGTCAGCCTAGATGGTGTGATGTTTTCATTATGCACAAAAAGAATGAAAAGGCAAAGACATCTAAGAGGTACCTACACTCCAAAAAGTAAGTGATAATCAGTGCTTCAATAATTGTATGTGTGTGTGTGTGTGTGTGTGTGTGTGTGTGTGTGTGTGTATACACACATGAGTATGTATATATACTCTTCATGAAAAAAGTAACTCTTCTGTGGGGAACAAATTCTCCTGTGACAGACTCTGCAGTCTACTCCAGGAAGAATCCACTATTACTAAAACACCTTTTCTGTGCATCAAGTAAAATTTGTGCTTCCTTCACCGTTCCTCCAAATATTCTTAATTGTTACATTTGAATATACAAGAATTATGTAATATGAAATTATAATCAGTGTCTAAACATGCAATCTTAAAACACAATTCTTGGGCTAGAGACAAGACTCATTGGTCAATTATGTTTGCTGCACTTCCCGAGGATCCAGGTTTGGTTCCCAGCACCCACTGTGGGAACCTTACAATTGGTAGTATCTCTAAATCCAGCAGGGATCTGAACACTTCTTCTAGCCACTATGGGTATCTGCATTCATATGTATGTGTGAGCACACATGTGCACACGTGTGCACACACCCATATACACACAAATCTTTAATGTCAAATGAATAAATTTTGTTGAATGACTTCACAAATAGATTCTGTTAATTATACGGTCACACAATTGGCTATTGTGCATATTTCATGTGACGGAGGGACAAATCTCCATTAGCTTTTAGGTTAATGGAAGCTTATATTCTCTCACCAAATACAAGTGAGAGATTTCCAGTTTTGTTTTTTTTTTAATTTTTATTTATTACTTCAAGTTACATCTCCATCACAGTGGCCTCTTTCCACCCCTCCCAGTCCCACTATCCCACCCCTCCCCCTCCTATCCTACTCCTCCAGGGTAGGGTGTCCCTACATATCAGTCCCCTACCCCAGTTCAGTTTTGATCATCCAAATCACCCTTCATTGAATAGTCTTTAGTTTTCCAACATCACAAAAATTCACATCTTAAGAATGATACTCATTAAAATACATCAAGTAAATCCTATGAGAAATAAATTGTTTCATTTAGTAAGTACATAATAGAGGGAAATTATCAATCACCATCTGTGTCTTATAGGCACACGACTACAAGCTAACATGACACCTGCTTTGTTAGCAGCCATTTCATAAAGACATTCAATGAAAACATCCAGATCTTTTGTCATTAAAATTCTAAAGCTACAGCCAGAGATCTGTAGTGTATTTTCCAAACTGACACATATGTATGTGTATGAATATGTGTATATATAAATATATGCATTCACACATACACATCTTTCTCCACCCCACTTATATTTAAATCCATTTCTGTAGTCTCTCAAATTTTACTAGTCACAAGTATTACTTTCTAATATAATTGTTAAATACTTCAGAAATCTCCTCCACCAGATTTCCACAGGGCCCAGAAGAAAAGCCTATAAATTTTTTTTTAATATCAGCCACTTATCCTGGGTAATTTTATCCTTTTAACTGCAGTCTATTGGTTTAAGCTTATAACATTCATCCATAGTCTTTCTGTAGTCCAGCTGTTTGGTTTCCCTTTTCATTCTGAGAGACTCGCATGCTTGGCAAGTGTGATCGAGATGCATGTTTCTGCATTATTCACAATGGACTCAAACAGGGCAGCAGAAAACAAAGTCTGTGGCTGCCAGTGGGGACCAGTTCCAAACTGATCATGATTACTCAATCAATATTCTTGGCTATAGATGTTCAATCTGCTGCAGAGTCATTTAATTATACTATCAGCCGGTTCATAATTGTCCATCCCATCTAAAAGAGTTTCACAATAGAATCAAGTTAAATGAGTGGCAGAAATTTAGTCCTAACAGGCATATCTTCCTGATGTGTAAGTCTAATAATCCTATCAAAAGTAAATTAATTTAGTTTGACATAAATTAGCTGAGAGAATCCATCATGCCTTCCAGGGATCTTAACTTCCATTTGTAAATGCTCACAGCCATCTGTTTAATAATTTCTAGAATTATACTTAGAGTTGAGATAAGGCTTAATAGTTCTGATTTCAAAGGTTTGGCATGCTTATCTTCTTAAAAACAATGCCAGAGGTCTGGGGAGATCCACTTATCACTTAGTGAATAAAGTGCTTGTTACACAAGCCTAAAAACATCAGATCAAATCCCCATGGATCTGGACGTAATAATCCATGTATGACATCCCAGTGCCCCTGAAGGGAGATGGGAAGCTCAGACAGCAGAGTCTACAGAAGCTTAGGACCATCTAGTTTGGATACAATGGTGAACAATGAAGATCATGCCTTAAGTAAAGTGAAGAAAGGCAAGGACTAACACTTAAGGTAGTCTTCTGGAACATGTGATTCATTGGAACACTGTGATCCTGTACTCACTCCTATAAACATGTACATACATACATATTCTCAATTATGTCATATGTATACACACCATACATATGACACACACACACACACACACACACACACACACACACACACACACACACACACACCCCTTTCAAAAACTAATAGCAAATACTGACAGTAAGCTATCAGGCCTCACTTCATGCTACCATGCATAGGAGCCCATTTACTCCTTGTAATAATAACTCCATCACATAAGGCTCAGTTTTAACCTGGCAGGTGAAAATCCAGGATGTTTTAGTTGGTAAGGGGCTCACTGAATAATCCTGAGGACCTGAGACTGGTCCTCGGCAAGCATTTCATTTGGAATATGGTTGTACACTTGGAATTCCACTGCAAGACAGAGACATGGGGATCCTTGGGACTTGCTATCTAGCCAGTCTAGCCAAATTAGTGAGCTCCAGTTTCAGTGAGAGACTTGTCTCAAAAATTAATTTCTGTTCTCAGATCTATCTGCACACATTTTTTTTCCCATGGCCTGTCATTAAACTCCTTTATTGTCTCTTACTCCCTCAGTTGGTGGAAAGTAATGGTTGGCATTACTTTCCCTTCTATGGCTCTTTTAAAGAAACCTGTAGCAATTCAAAAAGTGAACATATAGTACGATGTATCAAAACTAAGAAATACTGTCAGATCACAGAGTTTCTCTGACTGGGATAGACTCTTGTCCTAATATCAAGACCATTTTTAAGTGTAGAGTTAGTGAGTTCAAATTAGTGGAGTGAAGGAATAAGAACCTACCAGATCAACTAAATGTTTCACATTTCTAAAGTAACAGAATTGTCTCATGTCAAAATATGCAGGGTCTTGGGTAGAAATGGTATCCTCAATGAGAGTTTCATAAATCAAACACAGAATATAAGAATATATGTGGTAGGACCTCCCATAATGTTCTAAACATGACACAAAATATAATTGAGAATATTATTTGAAATAATCCAGGTAGATCTTCCCAATATGATGACTATATATTTACTTGTAACAGTTTACTTATATTACTATCTATAGATATAATTCTAAAATCCATATTTACAGATGTCAGGCTTAGGTGTATATCAAATATGTTTTCCTAGGAGGAGATACAACCATGTGCATGTGGAGATAGACCACAGGGGAAACCATGTTCAAAGGCAGCCCCTGGGCAGTTGATGTTCTGAGGCAGCAGTTTCTGAAGACATTGGGAATCATTAAAATGTTCTAGCATTATTAGTAGCAGCTAATAGTTATCTGGGGTAATGGAACCTCAAATGAAGAATCACCCAATCAGACTGGCCAATGGCCATATCTGGAAGAGATTAGCTAGATTAATGTGGTGATGCCCACTCCACTGTGGCTGGCACTACCCCTGGGCAAGCAGGTCTGGGCTGTAAGAAAGCTACCTCAGAACAAGACTGAACAAGCAGCATTCTTCTGTGGCCTCTCCTTCAAGTTCCCGCCAACACTGGACTGGGACCTGCATGTGTAAGCTGAAGTAAACCCTTCCCTCCACTAAGTTGCTTTGGATAAGAGGGTTTGATCACAGCAACAGAAAAGCAAACTGAACTTTATGTCAAAAAAAAAAAAAAAGGGTGGAGAGCAACTAAGGAAACCAACTGATGTTGGTCTCTGGCCTCAACACAAATAAATAGTCAAACAAACATCCAAATGCATATTGTGCTCACATGCGCACACCCATAAACCAAACCAACATTCGTGCCAAATGAAAACACCCAGCATTAACCACTACTACCAAGGAAAGCAGATAAAAGAAGTTGAAACTGGAGGTGCTTGCTCTTCTCTAATTTCTGAATTTTTTAAAGACTTATTTATTTTTTATTTTAAGCATCTGGGTGTTTTGCTTAATGAGCATCTATGAACCACATTGTGTGCAATGTGCGAGGAAGCCTGAAGCCTCTGGATCTCCTGGATCTGGAACTGCAGATAGTTGTCAGCCACTATGTGGGTACTAACTAGGAACTGAACCCAGATCCTCTACAAGAACAGCCAATGCACTTAATCATTGTGCAATTTCTCCAGCATGACTTCTGGATTGAAAATTACAAATGGCTTTTAAAATCTTTAATTTGTATGCTTACAAAAACCCTAACTGAGTGAGTTTATTACATCATTTATATACCATACTAATTATGCACATATTATATGTTTTACAATGATTAATAACTAATTTCAACGCAGACATGAATACTCAGAAACTGAAACAGTCATATGGCATATACTGTAATATATAGCAGCAAAAAGGAAATGGAGGTGGAGTGACTTTTCTCTAAACAAACATCAATCATCATTCAATCTATGTCAGGAAAACCCCTTAGCATTATTCCTGGGCACCGGTCTGAAATGACACAGCATTCAGTTGTATCTGCCAGAAAGAATTAGCTGTAAAATGCATCTTTAGATAATTATATAAAATGACTGTTATACAGAATTATGTGATTCTGCCCACTCACATATTGACAGAGGACAAAGATAATAGAGCTTATGATGTCGCAGTTCACAATGAGCTTTTATGCTAAGAACTGCATCACCACCACCCCCCAAGCAATTCGCTAACAAATATTTACCAAACATACTTATACACTATAATGAAATAAAATAAAGCACACCATTCCCATCTCTACAGACATCTGACTCTTGCCTAACTATAGTCAGAAAAAGGAGGGAGCTTCAAAGGAAAGAAACAAAGCCATCTTTCCTTCAACTTCACCCAAATGTGCTCTCATCTATGTAGAAAGGGTGTCTGCCTGGCCTGTTCCCAGCAGTCGTCATGTTACTCAGCTGCCAAGCTGAGTGACCAGCACAGAACCCGAGTTTGTGTTCTTACTAGGATATGTCCATGCCCTACTCATGGCAAGTTCTTAACAGAAGCTAGCCTAGTGAATGAAAGATGAGCATGTAACTAGGAAGAACTGAAGGCTCCATTTACTGGATACTCCCTCCTGAGGGGCGGCTATTCCCATGTCCATCTAAATGGGAACGGCCATAATTGTATTCTGGAAAGATGACTAATGTGGACTAATGATGGCTGGAGTGGGGTACCAAAGGAGGGCCAATCATTGACCTTCCCTATGGTATTATATGAGTCTAAAGTTAGGGGCAATGATGTCATGGGTTAGGGAATGGGATCATGGTGGCCATGTTTCTCTCTATGTGGACAAAGGAGGCTCAGAAGGTAAGTGTACAGTATGATCAGCAATGGAAATTTCAGAAGACAATTCTTATATGCTACATATTCTACCAGCTACCTTAGTGCTAGCCAAGCTTTCTGGTACTCTCTGTCCTACGCTGTTTTCTAGTCTTGTCATTTAAGCCGTGTGCAGGAAAGATGGAGACTGCATCAAGCAGAGCACACAACAAGCAGAGGTGGTTTCAATCATTCAACCCATCAATATTTACTGAAATATTTATTGATATGAAACAGGGTTAGGTCTCATTAAAGGAACAACAAAGTATCAAAACTTAGCTTCACCAACACAAGATTCCTTATGAAATGAAATAGTAGTTGTTTCTTCTAAGAGTTCCTAGGCTGATTTTGCAAAGTGAGTTCTGCTTACCACCAGGCTGAGACCTAATTGTTCTATAACACCTTATTTTAGCACCAGGATGGAAAATTATTAACTTTGAAATGATCAAAATGTTTCTCTTGTGAAGAAGGGACTATACAGAAAGAGTTGGCTATAAGCCAACTCTAAGTTAGCCATTGTAGAAAGTCTTGCTCAAATTTCTCCTATAGCTTGCCATTCAACATTATTCAATTATACACAATGATAAATTGTGCCAGATAGCATTCTCTTACAGTCAACTAAAGACAGTGAGAGTTGGTTTCTCAAGGATCCAGTTCCCCCAGTATTAGATATTCATAGGAAGATTCTGAGAGTGATAGTAACTACCCTTTTGTTCAAGCTTAGAACATGATGTCATGCACACAGAACATGTTAGGTGATTATCCATGCCTCTGTCTAGGGAGATTATGGATGATGGGAAATGCTGGTGGGAAGATGAGATTTTGCTGCATGGCCCTTAACAGTGAGAGGTGGCCTTATTTATAAGTTATGATTAAGTGTCTGCACTTATCTATAAAGGCCAAAATTCTTGTAGAAAAGAAATTTGCTGTGAAAAGGAATGCCTTCTGCAGATAAATTACACCAGCATTAAGATTTAAGGTACAGTGTAATAAGCCAGGTGCTGTGTGTAACTTCACTCCACCTGAGGACATTCACTGGTGTAGTCTCCTGGGGTTGGCTATGGTCCTCTTGAAGGGTTGGAGATTGTTCATCTGAGTTAGCATGCATATAGTCAAGAAGCAGTCTATCAATAGCTAGTTGATGCTTGTCTACTGTATCTAGGGAAGAATGGGACTCATCAGGAAGAGTCTAAGGAACAGTGAGCTCTATGCACATGGGTCTCTGAAGCAGACTGATGGGGGGAAAAAGACCTTTAGTGGGAATGCTTATCAATACTCATCTAGGACAAAAGGGGTGGGTGTTAGGAAGGATGGAGGGATGGACATGGGAAAGCAGAAAATGAAGAAGGGTGTGGGGAGGGAAGAAGTGAGAGAGGGAGAATAGAGGGAGATGGATTGACAGTGCTTGCTTTCCTCTTCCTACCAGCATGAAGATCTATCTGGCTGTACCTTTTCAATGAGACACAATTTGTCTTTTCTTGAAAACTTGAATACATTAAAAATGTCCCAGAACCTCTTTTCTATCTAAAATATCTTGGAATTCAATTATGGTTGAAAATAATTGCTCTATTCTTTCTGGATCAAAACTATTCCTCTTCAAAAGACAGATGGGAAGGAAAGCAATTATTTTATAAGGCAAAAATATAAACAGAATTATCTAAGAAGGAACACAGAAGCATTTTCCTAGGAATAAACCATTCTCTATTATTTTCTGGCTTACAACATTCAAGTGCAAACACTAGACAGATACTAAAAATCATTTTAACATGATGCAGAAATAAAACAGGATGCTTAGACTTGTATATCTAATCTACTTCTTAAATGTGTAATTAAACACTTAGTATCTCATAAACAAAGGTAAAAAGTGGCATAGAATGTTAAGATCCTGTATCTGTCATTATAAACCAGGATATACAAGAGTGAAGACCAACTCCCAGTTGTCAATGGATCTAAAGAAATACTAATTTGTACATATGTCTATCTCTAACCAAGTCCCTGGATAACTACAAGTCCAGTTTGACACTGGTACTTTCAGTTAAAACAGTTGGAGCAGAAATGAACGAATTAAACACAGGCATGAAAAAAACTTCAAGTCAAGAGTAACAGGGACACCTTTATGGTCATACCTAATTTCAAGACAGCAAAGGAGTATGATCCTAGCATCTGTTGCTGAGGAGACAAAATAAAAGAACTGTACACTGATGTACTGACTCTAAGAAAAAGCTTCATTGTCCATCCATTAAAGACAAAGACTTCCATAGTGAATTCATAGAATATATTCTTTTTCATATAGATAGTATGGGTCAACATAAAAGTGTGTTCACAAACACATGTGGGAAAAATTATGAGATGGTGAGTTTTACTGACATTCTTTTGCTGGTTTCTACATCATTCTTGTTTTCTGTATGATAACCTTCATGAAATAAGTCACTCTGTTTATCATTATATGTAGCACTAATATAGAAGTTCATGAGAAATTTTGAGTTAATGAACTCTATTAAGTAAGGGCTTCATTGTTCACCAAAGTTTTAACAAGCAACAAAAGCAATGTATTTAATTTTCAAGAATTCATTTCATACTAAGAAGCTGAATTTAATGGGCTGTGAACTCTGAAAACCAAAAAATGGACTCATTAAAGAGTGAAAACAAATGCAGTATCTCCACTTACCCACAAAGATTTGTTTATTTTCCCTAGGATCACAAGCATCTATTCCCTATTTAGTTCCTTGAACTTGGCTGGTAGAAATGGCATAAGCAAAGAGTGACAAGGCCAGCAGGCATTCTAGGACACTGGGGTAAGGAAATAATGTTTCCATCCATGTTATACTTTGTTTATGTGATTCTTTTTCTTGTTCCCTCCTAAGGATCCATGTAGATCTACAATCAAGGTGTGTTTTTCTTTTTAAACACACTAAGCACCTCTGCCCAGAGTTCAGTGACTCATTACCAAACCTCATCACCTCCACCTCCCTCCTGCTGGAAAATAAAGATGAGAAATTTCCACAAACTGAGGGAAATTTTTCAGAAGGTGAAGAAAACCCATAAATGCTCTGAATCACTATATCTGACTCACTAGGTTGTGGGAGAAGAGAGGTGCTGTTGAATGAATAGCAGAACTTGCCATCTGTAGACTGTGTAGGTATATAGTCTGTGTAGGATCCACAGACTCCCACATGAAGTGAAGAGCCCTTAGCTGATTCATCAGACCTTACCTCACCACTCACAGTGAGGAGCAAAGATGCATTCCAGGGAGAAAAGGGACTTATTCTCTGTGGTTATTTTAGCATCCTCTAATTGCCATGGCCAATTCAGGAATGAAGGGAAGCATTTTAGACAATGAATACACACATTTACTGTATTCAGAAAGTACCTGGAAGCTTCAGTAATACATACTTCAATGTGTTAAGACCTAAATAGACTAGATCCAAGCTATTTTAAATTATGCTATAAATCTATGCAAAGACCACTTGTAGGTAACTCTAAAGAGATTCGTCTGTGGGGAAAAAAAAATGGAACAGAACACATCCCTAGTAAATTCTGGCCTCTAAATTAGGAAACTGGGTTTTAGTAGAAACCTACCAAAGGGATGTTTACTGTCTTTGCAAAAGCTGCCTCAACTCTACCATGGTTTATTTCAAGATCAAGATCATAAAAATAATACCAGGAACACTAGGTGAGGTTGTACAGATTTTACATTTAATTCACTCCTGTCCCATTTACAACTGAATGAGTTCACCCCCATCCACACAACAAAGGAAATTATACTCATAATGCATTTCCCATGGTGCATTGCCATTTGCCTTTTCTTGATACCAGAAACCTATTTCCTTCTGGTGAATGTGATCTCTCCTCTCTGTCAATCAATGATGCTACCTTAATCTTGGCCATTGGCCTCTCAGCCAAATATCCCTGCGATTGACATTTTAAAGTGATGGGAGGGGAAAGGAAAAGGTAAAAGAGAAGAAAGGGAAAGTGTGAAGATGCGCTTGGTAGCAGTACAGCCCAGTTTGGAGGATGTAGGGGTGGAGGGCTCAGAATAATCTTGTCCTCTCCAAGACACTGGGGAGAGGAGCAAATACCTTGCTGACATTCTCTGTCCTCTAGCTACTTATAACTGAAGCCCATTCTGAAAATTCTCAGTTACATTAAACCAGTTTGGGTTAAACTTATTTCACTATCAACTCAGAAAAATTAACATTACAGACCATTTAATTCTTTATGTTTTTTTTTTTCATTTGGAATATAGCTGATTCTCAAAATGTTTCCTAGGGTTGTTTACAAGAGTCAGTATTATAGTCTATGTGAATTGTGTTCTTCAGTGCCATGCTTTTAAACACCCAACAATAACTGGCTTTCATGAAACATTGCCATTGATGGGTCATAAATACATGGCTCATGAGTTACTTCAGTTTTTCATCACTATAACAAATTCCTGAAGTTATCAACTTATTACAAAGGAAAAAAGAATTATTTTGACTCATACTTTCAGAGGTTTCAATCCATCACTGGTTGGTCCCTGTGGCATTTGGGCCTATGTATGACTTTGTAGCTTGTCTGGTGAGCAGAGCCGAGGAGTCTATTAATCTAACAGCAAGAAAGGGAGTGGAGAAGGAGACCAGAGCCCCAAAGTCTTGTTTAAGGGTATGTCTGTCTATGGACTAACGACCCCCATTAGACCTCATCTCTTATAATCCCTATCATCTCCTAGTAGTACCCCAGGCTGAGGGATAAGCTCCCAATACATTATCCATTAGAGGATGTTCCAGGTCAAACAACAACACTATACTTTAGTGACAGTAATATTTTGCAGTAACTGAGAAAGTTAAGAAAACTTACTTTTAATCTGAATGCTAGAATCTCAAAGCAAGATGCAAAACTAAGGTCATTGGTAGTTTATTTACATGTACAAAGTGATTTTTTCTTTGAAAATACTCCTACTCTGGGTCATAAATAATATACTGCACAATTATTTTCATCTGGAAGTCATAGGTTCTCTGGAAATCCTAACCACATCTTACTGAAAATAACACATAGAATTTCAATTTGGTTATAGTTTAATTTCAACTGTACTGCCTAATTTTACATATACAGAAAAAAAATCTCATTTGAGACCTAAGAATCATTTTCTTTATTTATTTTTCTTTTTTTTTTTAAGTCCATTACCTAAAGGTCATGGTCTGTATCTTATTTCATTCATATTGTACCTAACATGTTAATGGTGGAATAAAAACTGTCAAACCATCAAGTTACTCTAATTCTGAAATAAGAAATACCACTAGTGGGCTGTGTAAATGTAAAATTCATACATTATTTAAATGGTTCTTAGAAGATATGATCTGCTTGCTCTATACACTAGGAACTCAGCCATGACATATAGAAACACATTATGAAGACATGTTGTATGGAGCCTTCAGCTCCACTGGAAAACTAAAGAGCTCACTCTATCAGTTCCTTAGAAATGTCTTCTTTGGATTAGTCAATTAGTTCAAATATGATGAAAACCAACTCAGTCAGTAGCACATCGCTTGAAAATTTCATAAACAAAAAATTAGAAATGAAAACAATTATACCATATTATTAAAAGTACAAAATGCATCGAGAATATATAAAAAAATTATCCAATGAAGAAGGCAGTCTCTATTTTTGCCAAATAAAAAGAAGGGAAATTATGGGGAGAGAGGACTTCACAAAGAAGGAATAACAACTTCAAAGTTAAGATGAAGTGTGGAGAACATGCCTGGTTCTGAGATCTAATAGCTCTCAAACACTAGTGAGTTGGAATGTCAGTGGCCGGTGTCCAGCAATGAAACTGGGAATGTACAAGGAGACAGACCTATAGACCTTCAAGTGTGAGCATTCTCCATTAGCAATTTCCAGAAGCCCTGTCTACCTTTTTCCATCTAGTCTTATGTCCCGGCAGGCTGATGTGGAGGGACCTTCTCAGTGGAGTCCCCTTATCCTCCAACTTCTGGATAGCTTTGCAGAATAAATAAATCAGAATGTCTCTCTACATGGCTCTTCTTTTTAGGCTGAAGGCTATGCTCTGTGACTCACGGTCCCAGCTGTCACCACACAGCTTTGTCCTAGCAAAACCACTCCACCACGCATCAGTCACCACTCCACTTTCCTTGGCCCCATTAGCCTATGAGTGACAACTTCCCGATGCTATCTATGCTATCTATCCCTGGTGTTTTGCATAATTCAGGGATATCTTCTTCTACTGTGTCTTAACTTTCTCAAGTACCCCTTTAAAAATAATTCCATCTGTTTCTAGCAGAGATTAAGCTGGACTCAGGGAAGATAGCGCAGACCAATTTTCCTTTTAAATGGGGGGTTTAGACAAAAGGAGAGAGACTCCTCTGGATTACAACCACCTGTAACTACAGTTCCAGAGGATCTGACATCACCTTCTGGTCTCTATGAACACCTGCATTCATGTAGTGCACAAAAATATACCCAGGAATGTATGAATACATAATCAGTATAGAAATCTTTAAAAATAATTTGGAGAGTTAAAAACAAGTGACATGAAGCATGAAGGATGGAATGGGAACATGGGAGGACTTTAACTGGGGAGGCAGGATAATACAAATGTAAGAAGAAAGGAGAAATAAATGACATTAAGGATGTTTTTAAATGCCAAAGTGAACTTTTATTTTGGAGGACGCCTATCATTTCAGACACGGGACACAGAAGAATCAATCTGGAAGTGAGCTAGAAACCTCCTTGAGAACCAGTCTCAGTATGTAAAGCTATGCAAGCTGCTTGGGGAAGAAAGTAATCAATATTCCTACCCAGCTGTAAAGCCTATGAACCAAAATGACTAGTCTAACAAGATATTCCCAATGGTGCAATAGTAGCACATATATCTTGGAGGTAACCAAAGCTGTCTAATTGGAGTTAAGGCCCTCTCCACAGGAAGGAATTCATGCCTGGTACTGTAAACCTAGTGAACCGTCTGTGGCTGATGAAGTCATGTATCTTAGAGGAGAGCCTACTACTGCCACTTTCCCAAACCGGTATAACTTTTAACTGCATTGCATATATTTATTTATTCTTATTCCCACAGATAACTGCAGCTGCTCCTGACCTTGCATCTAAGAAGTTTCTTTCTGAAGGATATGGAGGTTATTACCAAAGTCCAACACTGGTTAAAATGCAGAGAATCACAGACTCTGGGAGAACCACCCAACTGCAACTAATTCATCTAAAACACAACCCCTGCACCTAAGGCTTAGTGAAACACCTCAGAAGAAAGGGCAGAAAAATTGTAAGAACTGGAAGTCCAGAGTATCTGCTATATAGATCTTCTATTTATAGGTCAGGGTCTTCTATATAGGACAGGGAAGCAGTACCCATGAAACCTCCACAATATGGTAGTCTAAAAACGACCAGAACAAAGTAACATTAATTGACATGACAACCTGGATGGGGAAATCTCACAATGCCCTATCTCAAAATGAAGAGCTAGAGATAATAAATGACTGCTGACAGAGGAGGAAATCTGTCTTCTCCAGTGATGATCCTTCTGATAGGGTATCCAATCTTAAGTGGTCAGCCCTAAGCACATATGTGCAACACTAAATGGACTCTCTATATAGATAGATAGACTATAGATAGATAGATGCAAGATAGGTAGGTAGATAGATAGATAGACAGACAGACAGACAGATAGATAGGTGATAGAGAGACAGACATAGATAGAACTCCTCCCATATCCACTTTTCTAACTATGTTGTCAAAATTAGTTTTCTGATCTTGCAATCTGCAACTATATCTGTTAAAAATGAACACACTCTTTAGGGCATCCTGTTCAAGGTTAAGGAAGTCATTTTTCTATTGTTCTTATATAATCTTTCACTCAAAATCTGTAAGTGCTAAAATTACTAAATATTAAGAGAAATTATACAAGACTTAAAGAACTTAAACTCTGGTAACAATATAATTCAGTAAGTTCTATATGAAATTATGATTTGCAGGAAGTTGGTGACAAATATATTCTAAGTACCAAAAAGAATAAAACCAAATCTACAGATTAACATTGAAAGAGGAATATTAAAACCACAAAACTTTAAGGATTAAAAGAATATGGAACAATTATCAGACAAAACAAATATTACCTAGTAAAGCATAACAGGCTTATAATATATCAGGTGCCACATTCACTTACATACAAAAACAAGGAACATCTCTAGCCAAAGGTTAATCACCATTGAGTTTTATAACCAGCCAAACTGTCACTCACAGGAGAGTAAAACACAGGATCTCTACATTCTGCAAAGTTTTTCTACTGTTTTAAAATGAGAGATGATGTGAGCTTTACAGAGAAATGTTTTTTGTTTTTTAATTGCAATTCATATATTTGGGAAATAATGCTTCAAAGTACCTATCCTGCCACCTTTGTGTCAAAGTGTGGCTATATTCAATCACAATTTATAATGAAATGAAGGATTTTAGAAAAGGGTATGAGTGACCCAAAGAGAAGGCATCCCTTTACTCATTCTTTTCTAACTGATGTAATGTCATGTGAGTCTGTGTCTCAAAATGAGGGAGCTGGGTAAATGGCTCAGTTCGTTGTTGGCCTCACAAACATGAAGACATAGGTGAAGTTCCCACTACTCAAGTAAAGAAGTACGCACCTTACTCCTAGTTCTGGGAAGGTGAAGATGGGAGAATCCCTGGCATTCACGGGCCAGTGTATGTAGTGAAACTGGAAAGGAGCCGGTTCCATGATAGATGGTTTCTCAAAAAACAAAACAAAACAAAAAAAAGGAAAGAAAAGAAAAGAAAGAAAGAAACAAACAAACAAAAAAAGAGGTAGCAGGTTGTACTTACATATGTAGAATGTGTGTGTTTTTGTATATTCACAATTAATTTTTTAAAAAGAGTATTGTTTTGAATAAAAGCAAGGGGCTATATGGGAGGATTTTGGTGGGAAGAAAGGGAAGTGAAAATGATGTAATTATGTCCTAATCTCAAAAAACAAATGATTAAAATAAGGTAGAAACCAATGGAGAGAGATAACCTACATTGATATCCAGCCTCCACACACATGTACACACATGTATAGGGATACATACAAACTCACATATACACATAAAATAATGATTTTAAAACAACAAAATGGTGACAATTAATACACATTTTAAGTGAAGGCCAATTGCAGATAAAGACAGTGTTTTTAGACACAGAAAGCTTCAGATTAATTTTTTTTAATGAATAAAATAAAAGTTTATGTTAAAGGGCTTGGAAAGAAGAGAAAATGTAGTGCAAGAAATAATGTTGATAATAGAAGTTGAACTAAGCTAATAAACTTAATTAAAGTCAAAACAATCTAATTTTTATTGTTAAAAATAACATAAGCCCAAAATTACAAAAAAAAAATTGCTAAACTGCAAGGGGATTTATATGGTACATGACAGGCAGAGTATGCTAATTTCTACATATTGTAAAGAAAAACAAGTGTGCATCACTTTTAAAATGGCCCCACTATATTGAAAAGGACAACTTACAGCTGTCGAAGCTTTAGCTTAACAGCAATTACAGAAATTTTTAGGCAGAGAGCTCAATCACAGCAAATCTGTTCCAGAAAGACTCCTATGATGCTTCCATGAGATTTGGAAAAGAGATTAGAGACAATTATCAGGATTGTCAGAACTTGCTAAACTGCCGTGAATGAAAGGGAGTCAAAGGCTTAGATACACATATGTAAGCCCCTTTAAGACAGGCCTGTTGTCACATTCTCCTTGAGTGCATGACACATTTGCAGGAAGTAGTCAACAAATGTTTCAATGTATCTGACAAATATCATTTGAAATGTCCACAGTACCTAGGGAAAAACAGTAGGAATTGTTTATATAAATCTAAAATTCAAGGGAAAGATAAGGGTTGACACTTCCACCAGATGAAAAATGCCAATGAAGCCAGTGAGCATTCTGGGAGATGCTGAACAATAAGAATAAAATGAGGACATAGAAAAGCCCCCAAGCATGTCATAATTAAAGAAGCAATGGACAACAGAAGGGGAGGGGGAGGCAGCAGGAGAATCTAAGAAGAGGGATGGGAAACAAGAACCAGGACATCAGCAGCAATATTTGATTAAGAAAATGAGTTGAACTTGAAGAAATGCTCATCATCCTTAATCTCTGATGAGGAATGCAACTCAAGGCCACTCTGAGATTCCATCTCACACCTGCCACAATGGCTAAGATCAAAAACTCAAATGATAGCACATGCTGGTGAGGTTGTGGAGAAAGGGGAACCCTCCTACATTGCTGGTGCGAGTACAAGCTTGTACAACCACTATGGAAATCAATCTGGCAATATCTTAGAAAACTTGGAATAGTTCTACCTCAACACTCAGCCATACCATTTCTGGGTATACATCCAAATGATTCCTCACCAAACCACAAGGACATTTCCTCATCTATGTTCATAACAGCCTTATTTGTAATAGCTAGAAACTGGAAACAACCCAGATGTTCCTCAACCAAGGAATGGATAAAAAGCAAAAAACAAAACAAAAAAAAAAAAACCTGTGGTACATCTACACAATGGAATACTACTCAGCCATCAGAAACAATGAAATAATGCAATTTGCAGCCAAATGGATGGAACTAGAAAAGCTCATCCTGAGCAAGGTGACCCAGACTCAGAAAGATGCACATGGCATCTATTCACTTATAATCAGATTTTAGCCATATAGTACAGGATATCTATACTACAACCAATGCACCAAAGGGAACATGAACATAGACTTTGTTACCTGTCAGTGAGACACTTTGCCCTAGTGGTGCTGCCTTGTAGGCCCCCAGTGTATGAGGAGGCTCTTGGCCCTCATATGACTGCTGAACTGGGTGGGGGCTGTTATGTAGGTACACTCCATTCCAGAGGAGTGGGATGGAAGAGATAGGGGGTAGAGAGTGGGAGGGCGGGACTTGGAGGGGTAGAAAGAGGGCACTGTGACGTAGATGTAACCTGAAGTAAAAACTAAATATAAAAAAGAAAATTAGTTGAAAATCTGGAATTAGGCAAAAGAGAAAGAAATGAAATGGAAAGAACCTAGGAAACACATTGTCACAATCTCTGCTTACAAAAGGTTGACGATATTACCACATGCTTGTTTTTTCCTTAAAGAGTAGAATTTTTCTCATAATTTGTAAAGATAAATTTCTCTTCAGGATGAGGGTGAAGAGAGTATAGAAGCTCATAGAATACTGACATAGAAAATAATTTACTTCTACGGTTCTGGCCAAAGAGTTTTGATATATACACAAAGAACACATGCATAGCATTTATTTACACATAACCTAGAAAAATAAGAAATCTCCTTACTATATCAAGACCCCATTTGACAAAGCTTAAAAATAAGGCCAAAGACCCAACCTCAATCTCTAGTTCCCTGAAATTCATGAGAGGTTCAGCATTTTATTGATGAAATCTTAGCACACTCTCCCTCTCTTTGACTACAGTGAACAAAGTCTACTCCATCTCTCCTCTAAAAACACAGAAAAACTGGAATTCCTTCTTAGCTTTCTGATTTATTTGGAAATAAACTATTACATAACAGTTGTTTAGGAAGAATAAAATACTCACCCCCAAAATACCAACTGCAGAATTATTTTAAAAGTAAGTTTGACTCTATTGTTCCAAAACTAATACCTGTTCATTATACAAAATAAATCCATGATAAATAATTGTTTCATAAATTAAATGCATGTGTGCTCATGCTTAGACAAAGTCTTACAATTTTTAATCTTGTCCACAGAGTATAAATTGCAGTGCCTTGGAGAATTCTTCAAGTTCCCAAAGTCCTGCTGAAGCTAAGGTCTCAGATGTCATTTAAGTTATATATTTCAGCTATTAAAGTCAATGTTCTGACAAGCCCTTTGGCTCGGATCCCAAGGCATGAATCTGCTTTAAACCGACATAAGAATGTGTCAGTGGACTATATGTCAATCAACTAGAGAAGAGCCTAGTTCCAATTTGGTATTGTCAGTTGCCGACATTAAACCCAGCAACAGTTAATTGTTGCCATTTCAAGTGGAAATCCTGACAGAAGAGGGAGGAAAGCTTCTAGGTTCAGGAGATAAAGCTGTTAATTGCCGCCCTTCTGTGTAGATTTGTTTAATAATGAAAACAATGTGTCTAATCATATAATGTTTCTATTTGTTCCCTAAGGACTCTTCAGAGAAAGTTTCAGTCCCGGCTAGACTTCAGCTGCTACCGACTGTGCAGGCACAAAAGAAGAGCGATCCAGGCACTTGGTGCAGGCAAATAGCTCAAAGTAGTTCTGCAGACACAAGCCCAGGGAGGAGTCAAGAGCTGAACTCGCAGCTTAGGGGGAAAGCGGAAAAAAGTCAATTTCTCAGTAGCAACAACTTCATGCAGCACTTGGATGTAGTGAGAGAAGAGAGGTAAGCAAGATGAGAGGGAAAGGAGAGGGAGGACAGATGATGGAGAAAGGACTGAAGAAGGGGGCTTAAGAGCAAAAACGGAGCTTCCTGCCAGCCTTGAACCCTCACCATTCCTATCAGCAGCAAATGAGTTCCTTCCTGATCAGTTAAAATGGCCATGTGGTCAAAGAACAAAACCAGAGAAAACTAGGATTGAACTAAACATTTCTGAAATGATACTGTCCTTTCTGTCCATGTTCCCCAAGGATCCACAGGTGACACTGAACACATCCTTAGACGGTGTCTGATAAAACTACCTTAGTGATCTCAAAAGCATGTTTCAAGGAGCAAGTGCAGCACAGTGCTCTGAGCAAGTCTGCATGTTTGCATCATTCACGAAGTTTTACTTTGCTTCATTTGATAAAGGAAACATAGCAAATGATGTTGTATCATTTAATTTCATCTTTCAGACCGTTTAGGACCAATCTGTGGGAACATGCAGAGACACCTGGCTGCTAGTGCACCCTGTTTTACTGCAAAAATAATCACACATTTTAAGAATCACTTGTCTTGTTCATGGCCAACCCCAATTTCAACTATCCCATAGGGGTCTGTACTCCATACACAGGCTCTTATAAATGTGAAGCTGGTTTCTGTTGTTGTTGCTTTCTAAATAAGCATGTAGTATCACCAGGTACTACACCCTTTCTCTCATAGATGGACCTGTAAACAAGTACCTTCCTGGTCCTTCATGTGCCACCCACACATCTGATCAGTCATCTTCCAGAGTCCCTCCTTCTTCCACTGAACTTTACACTCCTTGAGTATATAATTCAAACCTTCTCTTTAAGCACTTGAACAGTCTAAACAGAAATCCATACCATACACCTTATTGGGTATAGTTTGTATTCCTAATGCATTCTGGAAAAGTTTTACAACTACTGTTTTATTGCACATTGTGTATGGCTCAGTGTTTGTGGGAAGCAATACCTCTCGGGGCCAGCTCTCCAAATCTAAAGGTGCACTGAGAAGACAGACCATTTCTGACAGCCAATAAATCATTTACCACCAAAGTATTTTCAAAAAGAGATAAATCTAAAATATAATCAGTTCTTAAGACCACTTTCATGTCAAAAGGGGAAGAAAAGTAACTACCTAAACACTAGGCCTAAGTTTCCATGACTCACAATTTTAAGTACACATGGCCCTTATAAATGTGAAGCTGGTTTCTTTCTAAATAAGCATGTAGGAAAAAACAAACCATCTTTTCTAGCTTTCAAATTCCGATGTGAAATTTAAGTTACATATTTGAAGGAACAGATGATGAGAGGCAGAGGGGCGGGGTTAGTGCTAAGCAGAGTCTCAGGAAACAGCTGAATCAAACCAAAAGAAGTTGCAGTGATTGAAAACAAAACTCCATTTGCAGAAATAGATGAGCTGGGATCCAGAGTGGGTGAGCACAGGATGATTGTGTTCATAAGCATACAGTGAGTATTGTACACCACAGGGATGACCTCAAAGCATAAGTCCATGCTGTCTTTTCTGTGAAGGAGGCCTGATAATGGCACAATGAGACAATTGCAGGAGTGGTTACAACTCTGCAGATATCTCAGAGAACTTGTATTTAGTTCCATAATATCAAAACAAAAGACAAAGTAACCATCAACTTAACAGGTACTGCTTTCTGTTTTAACTGCTTTGTGTTCGGAGAACATTACCAGTTTATAGAGAATGGCATGTATTGTCCAAAAGAATCTTCACTACGTAAAGTTCCTCATAGATCTCCTTTACTCACTAACACCCTCCATGCAATTTTAAATACTTATATGAACTATCATACTTAAACTCTTCAGGTATCCTACTATGAAATAAGAGGATGCATGCTTGTTTTCTTCCAACAATGAGGTAAATTTGTCACTTAAAAATTGTATCACTAAAGGTCACCTTGAACTACCTACCGAAAGGGAGGGGGCAGAGAAACAAACAGATACGTGTCTGAAGGAATCATCTTAACTATAAGTAAATTGCTCAGCCATACTGCCAAACAAGGAGCTACTGTAAAGTTCAGACTTATTTTCAGGTGCCACCAAAACTAAACAAAGATTGTAAAGAATCAGACAGGAGGAAGCTTGAAACAAATGAGTTGAAACAAATGAGTAAATTGAATCATTATCTTAAAAGCAACATTCCCCTTGGAACAAAGTAGAAGAAACTATCAAAAAGCAATCCTTAAAGCATCTCCATTTTTGCATGTCAAAAAGAAGGAATTAAGCTAGAATAAATATACAAATAACTATGTTGTTAAGCCAGTAACAAAGAAACCCCTCAGAGCTGTAAAACAAAGTCCTGTCAAATCCCCATTTCTTACAAAATAGCAGGACAATCTTTTCATAATGGAAGCAACTGTATTTATAGTAACAGAGAGAAGAGTTGAGATAAAAGCCGAAAGGATTAAAGTCAAAAGCCCCAGCCTTACATGAGTTATGGTTTTGATTTTTATTCTTATTGTGGTCTGCAAATATTAAGACAGAAAATACTTCCATTTGATTGTGGGATCCTCTGAGACTCTACAACCTCAGAAGAGCAGATGAAACAGATGAGATTGCATCTGGCTTGGGATCAGACTCCATATTAAATGGCAATGTGAAAAGTAACAACTACAACTGCAGAAAGCCTTGGGGGAGGGGAGGGGAGGGGAGGGGAGGGGAGGGGAGGGGAGGGAAAGGGAGGAGGCCAAAGGCTAAAATTCTGAAACTGATGCAGGGTAAAGAAAAGGAAACAAGAGGGGGGAGAGAAGTGGGGAGGGTGGCATTACTGTCTTAAGATGGCAGCCTGTTTATAACTACTGCATTCCTGAAAATAGAAGAAGGCAAATTATGACCCCATTTCTTCCCTCCAAAGCTAAGCAAGTCCACCACACACAAGCATGACACGCCCAGAGGATATCCTACAGCTGGTCACTACATCTCTATCTAAAACAGAATCCCTGGGGCTGCCACTCAAGAGTTCCAGATCTGCAGCACTGCACACTTTCCTCACAAAGAAAGCAGTCCAAAAATTCTGTTGTCAAGAGAAATTCTTTCTCACTGCAGAAAGAATTCTTCTCCTTGCATGTTTTTGTTTCTCTTCTAATGGAAGCAAAGGTACATTTCAAATACAAGCTTTGGGGCACACCAAAAATACCTTATTTTACATTTTCTCTCCCCTGTGTCTTCTCTTCTAAAGAGCATACATACACTGCAGTAGATTATATGTGCACAAGGCACGAACTGGAAGATTTTTCTTAAACTTAATTGGAGTAGTCTATCCTTAGTTCACTCTCTTCAAAAAACCACATACCCAGTGCCTTGTTCTTCATCCCATTCTTAATCTTGACTTTTTCAAATCAGATGCCTGGTTTAACATTTGATGGAGAATGGGCTCAAAGTCCCAAATGACAGTAAAATGAGCAGGAGCATATAGCAAAATATGGAATGACAGTGTCTGTCTCCCAAATAATTAAAATGTCTTTTTCCCTTGAGTGTAAAGTAATATTAAGTATTAAAATAAAAATACTTTATCATGCAAATATGGAAGAGAGCTCAAGTCCACATGCACTCATGCAATCATAGAGAGAGGACAAAAAATGTGGCTGTTACCCAAATGGATCATTTTCTCCTTTATTCACTTAAATAAGTTAAGAATTATCATAATTCACTTTTACAAATCACAAATTTCTGAAAACGATATTTCCAGTACAATTACTTGCTACTTTATCCAGTATTTTATTTCAACTGTCACATTTTGAATACAGAAACATTTGTACAACTACCAGGGGAAAAATAACTTGAACCAAATTGAAAAATTACCATAACTACTAGTTCAATATGTCTGGTTAAAATAGAGACATCTGGCCTATCATTAAATCTTTTGTGTTGATGACTTCTAATGTGTCTTTGTCCATTAATAAACTCTGCATGAGAAAACCATAAAAACAAAAACAAAAACCAACTTTCAAAAAAAAATGAGACTATGAACTCTATTGTGAGATGTATCTCTGTTACCGTTCAGTCAAACGAAGCTCAGTTCTTCTGAGAATTCTTGCACAGACTGCGGAATACAAACGTCTGGTTCTGAATTCCATCAGAATAATGATATCTATTAAATAATTCTCTGCAGGCATGGCTAATTCATGAATCGTTATTTTTAAATATTTATAAACCAACTCATTGTGCGGTTGTTTAAAACGTATACCCTGAAACTCTATAATAGCCCTTGATTGCTACTCCAAGGAACCTGAATAATGTGTTTTCAGAAGCCTTGCACACCCACACACAACTCTGAATTAATGGCCAAGCAAACAATAAGTAATGTACGTGTAAGCTAGGCAAAAATCCCCGCGATAAGTCAAACTGCCCTCTTTTTAACAGTTACTGCTTACTCCTCACGGATTCCCTAAAACCAAGTTTCCTGGCCCAGCAGGCACATCGTAAAAGAGTGGCTATCACCTGCCCATTTATGTACAGAGTGATGTAGTAATTAACACAATCACAGATAAGGGCAGAAATGATAACCTAACCCAAGGAGTAAAAGAGCCTGGCCACTCCCCGCTCCCAATAACCAGACTGCAATTAAAAAAAGGACTTTTGTCACTTCTTGGCAGGGCAATAGGGCCAATTATCTAAAACCCTTTGCTAGAATCCAGAGACACACCAGCAAGGCCCTTCAAGGAAACTCAGATAATTAATTACTTTTGACAAATGTTCTCCTTGAGCATAAGAGTTACCCAAAAGCTTTTTAAAAATGACTACAGCTATGCTAAACAATCCTTAATAAAGTCAACCCAATAAACCAGCTTTGGCTCTCCACACCCTACCCCCAATCCCAAAGCATGCAAACTGCTTTCTTTTGGCCAATTTATAACAGATAGCAAGTTGGTGAATAAATATTTAATTTATGCAGTCAAAGCTCTAAAAGGCTGAGCTTCGAATGTAATGCCTTCGTTCCCGTGAGACTCGCTGTACAAAAATATCCTTTTAAAACACACACAGAGAGAAAGAGAGAGAGAGAGAGAGAGAGAGAGAGAGACAGAGACAGAGAGAGACAGAGAGAGACAGAGTGAGAGAGGCATAAAAACGTTTACAGCTGTCCTTTAAACGATGGGGGAAATGGGGGGAGGAAAGAGAACCCCCCCACGCATACACATACATATATACAGACATGCACCAAAACCAGGACGCCGACGCTCCTCTGCCAACCAGCATTTCTATAGAGAGACCTCCTAACGATAATTAAAACCTAAGCTCGGAAAGGTTAAAGAAAAAGAATACCAGGCCAGTAACGCCGCCCAGCAAGCCAGCGGCAAAACACACGTAGCTGCACACTCCTAATCTCCCAGGACAAATGTCACTGACCCAACTTCACGAAACAGACACACACACACACACACACTCAAGAACTGCACACGTGCGGAGAACGTAAGGCACAGACGAAGTGGCAGAGCATAGTACCTACAAACAGCGCGAACCGGGTCCACACAAAACATGCTGGCACAGTGTCCCTCACGGAATGCACACGACACGGCACACGGCACACAGACACAGCGCCCCTGCCCACATGCACACGCCTTCCAAGTCCGAGTCGGACACACACGGTGCATGCACGTGTGGAAGACCTGAACTCACAAACGCGGGACACACACACAGACACCCGGACTCTGCACGGAGTTATTGATGAAATTCCGGGGGGTGGAGGGCCGGGGAGGGAGTGGTAATTGCCACACAAAGGTCTCCGGAGCGGCAGAGAGGGAAGCGCTCCGCGCGCGGAGCGCTCGGAGATTCACCGGTTCGCGGGAGGCGCCGCGGGACTCCCTGCGCCAAGTCCCGGGAAGAAGTGTCCCGGGCGGTCCCGGGCGCGCTGGGCGCGGGGTCCCCGAGAGAATCCTGCGCCCCTCGGCGCGCGCACGCACACGGGGACCCCGGCAAGCCCACTCCCGCGGAATAACAAAGAGCCGGAGCCGGGGAGCGGGGGAGCGGGCGGTGGCTCCGGGCGAGGGCCGAGGCGGCGCGGGGCGCGGGGCGGGGCGGGACGTACCAGGCGGGCAGCCTCGGCCCAGGTGCGGTCCTTCTTCTTCCTCTTGTCTTTCATGTTTGCATCTCATTGAGGGTGCTGAGGATGACGTGGGGGGGATTCCGCGGGTGCTCAGGGTGCGGGCGCCGAGACAATGACCCAGTGACCCGGTGACCCGCACTCGCGCGGCGGGG
>CAJQZJ010032044.1:857397-881834 GCA_907164525.1 Lophiomys imhausi | reverse complement strand
CACACACACACACACTCACGCACGCTCCCTCCCTCTCCTGTCCCCATCCCCAGCTCTGCGCTCCTCTAACCCTGCCTCTGCTGGGAGGGGTGGACTCCCTGGAGCCTTGCGGAAAGAAATCAGCCTCCTAGCCTCCTCTGGCACAGAACTAATATTGAGCGAGCAACTTGATACTGCACCGAGCCACCTACGAGGTCTGAAACAATGCTAGACCAAAAGAGGCTTTGAGGATCGATGGCTAGCGTAGCAGTAATTATGTTCTAAATGCCCTGTAGCCATCATTGCTAGCTTCTAACGTGGTGCCTGTGTCAACAGTGGGGCGGCTAGCGTTTGGGTATTTTCAAAATTATATTTGATTTCCAGGTTCCGGATGTATGGCGAGTTGGGATATTTCTATTAGCGAACTACAAAAAAAAAAAAATGTACTAAGACTTCAAAGTTTGTGGTAACCTTTCCAACTTCTTGTGCCACTGATGAGTTTTTTAGGTTGATAAAGTTATTGTTAATCAGAGAAAGAGAAGATGCCTTGACCCCCTCATTAATCATGTGTGTATTTGTCTTGAGTATGTAAAGACAAAAGGTTACGCCTACCGGATTATTTATCTAAAGTTATTTCCTGGATAATGATATGTAAATAGAACTGTGTGGGTTTCTTCGTGGTCATCATCTCATCAGGTCCTCAACAAAGTATTTAAACACACTTCTCTCTCTACTGTGTAACAGAAGGAAACCAAAAACACCTAGAAGGCTGCAAGCTCTCTGTAAACTGGGCATAAGGAACCTAAGATTTTGATCCTAATTTTACTTTGTGGTATACCGTACTACTGTGATTACAAGTAATACTTGTCTAAAGAATGAACACACAAGTCTACAAAGAACACATTTCCTTGAGGATGAGTCCAGTCAGGGCAAGGTGATCTCCTGAGAGTCCTGTCAAGTAACTGAGGAAATAAAGGTGGTTGATTACCAACAATTAAGCAGAGACAGTATATGATCATAAAGATACACATATGTTAATTCTTTAAAAATATTTCTTTTATTATTTATTAAAATAACAAAAAACTTACATCAGTTAAAGGAATATCCAAAGATTTATTCTCTCTTCTTTTGTTTAAAAATCAGCTATGGCCAACACACTGATATTATCACCTGGGAAAAACTTTACACTTGCATTTGCATAATTCTAACCAGGTGTGGCATGGTTTTATCTTACATCTCAAATATATTAAATCTGAGTCTTGTTTACATCTGCCTTTATTTCCAAGAATTATCTTTATGAGTACAGTAATTGATACACCAAGTTTTTCTTTTCATTGTAATATTTTTTCCTTCTGTTCACAAATAACTTTGAAGCAAGCAGATCACCGCATGCAGTTTGTTATTTTTTCTGTAACAAGTACTTCATAAGAAGTTTGGGGGCCCTTTACAGATCAACCGACATTGTGTATTACATTGATTTCATAATAAGAGACTGTGTCATCCCACTTAAGCAGATTTTAATTGATGTTCAAAAATGCTATCGGTCTTGCATGCCTTTGATGAAAGCTAAGTGTGAACAACCACAATTCGGAGCTGACTTTTGCATACTACTTCACTTTGGAGTATTATGTATTAATCACACAGATCAGGTAAATCTGGTTAAATACTGGTGAATATCTATGCCAACCTAACATAATTTAGAGGCAGTCCTTAAGAAAGGCCACCATTTCAGAGAGGTCACTGATTTAGTTCTTTATTCTGTATTTCAGTTTATTCAGTCATTTACTTTCCTTAGATGCATTTATTTTCTCAATATATAATTCGAGTGGACTTGGGAAGGGTAGAGAATGTATGTGAATCAATTACAAACTTTTTATAGATTGGTGAAGTGTGTGTGTGTGTGTGTGTGTGTGTGTGTGTGTATGCATGAGTGCAGTGTCCATAGAGGTCAGAAAAACACTTCATATCCTTTGCAGCTAGAGTTACAGGAAGTAGTGGGCCATGCTCTCTGATATGGGTGCTGGGAACCAAACTCAGGTCCTCTGCAGAAGCAGCAATTGCTCAAAATTAACCACTGAGCCATCTTTCCAGCTCCTATCTGGATATCTTTTAAAAACAGAATATGATAAACTTCCCAAGAAATGTGAAAGTAAAAAAAATTGAAAAAATAGGAACACAACTCTCTACTGGGGAAATTTTAATAAAAAGAGGTCATTAGAAATGGGATTTGAAACACTGAAGGATATTTTCTTCTGTAAGAATGAAATTAACAAACTACACCACCAACAAAAGCCTCTTCCAAGTGAGTGTAGGAAATATCAGTCAGGACAGTTAAAACCCAGGGGAATGTTTAAACAGGCAGAGGATAACTACCAAGATATGCCGGATTCATATCAGCTCATGGGTACTCTGAAGGGACTTCTTATGAGGGATAATAATTCAAACCCAGAGCTTAAAAGGGCATGCTTATACTGCCTCCCTTCTAATTTCACATTCCAATATTACAGCAATTGCCCTTGCTCCAGGGCTGGTCAGTATGTAGTGATGCCCTCTGCAGGCCTTTCGCTTTCCATTTCCTGTGTTGCTATTGATTCTGAAGTAATACTGCTCTTCTCACAGAAGTTTCATATGTCATTTTAAAACCTTTGCAACATTGGGGGCTGGACTGATGGCTCACCCGTTAACACTTCCTGCCCTTGTAGAGGACCCACTGGATTTGGGTCCCAGCTCCCCAGTCAGAGCACCATACAACTACCTTAATTCCAGTTCTAGAAAATCCCATATCCTGTCTGGTCTCTGAGGACACCCAAATACATGTGGCATACATACACTCACACACACACACACACACACACACACGTACATATACATAAAAATGAATACTGTAACACATTTGACAGTTAGTGAATGTTCAGTGAATATCAAACATGTAATAGTAACAGTTTATTTACCCATGGCAATGTGATGATGATAGTATACTGAAAAATGGTCAACGTTCACAGCAGAGGTCAACACCAAACAAAGATAAACTTGAAAATTTGGAGACAGAATTTATGTTGTGTCTCTGGCCCTTTGAGAAACTCAAGGCTTCACCATGGGCCTATGCAAAGAGTTTACCAAAAGTTTTTCTGTGCCTGGATAGAAAGAGTGGGAGCAAGTGTGGTATTCAAAATCCATGTAAAAGCAGTTACAGACTCCTTAGTCGGACATCACAGGCGAAAGTCTAGAATGAATGGAAAAACTCTTATTACCCTCAACCCCCAGGAGTGATAGGTACATCAGAGAGCGGAAAGTGGAGAGGGATGAGGGTAATAAAAGATGAGAGGCTGAGCCAGAGTAGCAAGGAAGATAGCAGGAGCTGGGTCATCTCTAAAATCAGGCAGCTTCTATTTTGTCTCACAAATATTTTTATCATGCACAAGGTGGGGACCTTTGAATTCTAGAATAAGAACATTTAATGACCTCATTTTTCCTAGGTACTTTTTGTTAATTATCAAGATCAAATGCATCTAGAAAGCCCATAAAAGTGATCTTCCTGTTTCCTGTGTCTACTGCTTCGCCCACTGAAGCTCCAACCTGACATAAATTCTTGTCTTAGGGCACAACAAATATTTACTGAATTAAGGTATTGGATATTGGCTAAAATTATGTCTTTATTCCAAATGCAATAAAAGTGCCAGGAAATCCAAATGTATTTCAACGTTTTTTTTCCACCCTTGGTAACAATTTTCTTTTTCTTCCAGGTTTCACTCAGTGTTTCATGCCTAACATAAAAGGAGTAATATGGAACCAAATATATTTTTTATTAATTATCTATACTCAGATATTAAAAACTGAAAGTTCCTGAGGACTAATGAATTTTGACTTGTGTATATGATTTTAATACTAGGTGTCCTGTCTACTATTTCTACAAATTTCTATGTCTTTTGTATTCATTTTAGTCCAGTTTAAACTTAAACTACAAATCTAACTTTGGAAACCCGGAGGTGATACTGCATTATCAGAGACTAATTTTGTCTAGACTTGAGATAATGCTGTTAGTAGGAAATGAGGGAATAAACGGAAATTATTATTTTTTTACTTCAAATGTATAACTGTCTAGAAATTTAGTGTTTCAACCTACTCTGAGTCTATTTTGCTATAGGTAACAATGAAGAAAAGAACAATAGAGACTTCTTTTCTGCAAATTTCTTCTTTAGTTGATTTTATTTTCTTGTTAATTCATGTCACTTTCAGTTTTTAGCTTATTAGGGGTATTTGAGACTTATTTTTAAATCTCTAGTTAGGTTTTACTGTTAGCGCTCACTCCACTAATTATGAGAACATTGTCATGATAGATCCAGGGCCTTTGCAGCCAAAGTGTTCTTTAAATGGAAGAGAATTGGGGAACCATAAGCTCACATATGCTCATAGCTTTCTTCTTTTGCACTTTCTTAAGTTGCTCTTTCTTTCTCTGTCTCTATTTTTTTTTTCTGTTTTTATCTCTCTACTTCCTTAGGGCAATAAGAAACCCAGCTTCTGAGTAGGGCCCTTCATTCAAGAATTTACCTTCCCCCTTTAAACCATTAATTAGGCATAGAGAACACAGTGTGATTTATGGCCTGGTGCTTAACAGGCTCACACTTAATCCATTACACAAAAGGGTTACACATACTCCCTAACAGCAGCACTCATTAGTTTATACAAAATGGGGGGAAAAAAGAACCACTTAGAAAATGTAAATAAAGCTTTGCCTGATAGTATCTTTTTATGCATGTGCCATGTGATTCAGATTTCAACATTGCACCCTAACAGAGCGTTTTGCTTATTTTCAAAGCTACAGATTAAATTTCTCTAGGTAAACTGTAAGTCAATCCCGCTTTTACTGGCAAAGAAGGAAAATTACATGCTCTAAATTCATCTTTGTGAGAAAACGATGTCCTTAGTTCGGGAAGACAACTAGAATTCTGATTCACGTCTATCTCAGAAGTTAACATAAAGGTCAGTGATATGTTGATCATGTTGCCAATAGCCTGCTTTCTTCTTTCTGTGCTTAACAAAAAGCACAGCCTTTGTGATTGAGGCTTCCCAAAAGAGAACTTAAGAGGAATCACTAGTAAGTAATTCATTCCAATCATTTTTCCAGTATCTGCTGTTTTAAGTTGTACAGTAACTTCCTCCTATTGTATCTAGAGCACTAAGAACTCAAAGGGCAATATAAAGCTTTTTTGCTACATTTACAAGTGTAGATTGCAATGGCAGTAGCTACGGGTCCTTTTGTAGCACAATTCTTATTGCTTTCCCATTGGATTTTATTGCAGGGGACACAGCACGGATCATCATCTTAGCCAACACACTTCCAGTAACCATGGGGTGACATGATTGATTAACTAAATAGCATGAATAACTGGAAGATCTCTTAGGAGCCCATTGTGGCAGGGAACTGCCATCCAATCCATCCAATCATGCACTGGTGCATGTGATTCAAGGAAAGAAGGTAGAGAGTGGAGGAACTACCACCCCAGTGAGAGTCACTTAGCAATAAGGAAGGGCAACGTTCTGTATTTCAGAAAAAAAGGAGACAGTTGACCCTGTGGCGTTCATAGTGTCTCAGGATTTTCATCATCCCCAGAAAGTCTCGAGATGGTGTTGAGGCCAAGCATATTTATCTTTTGTGTGAGAATAGATATCAAGAAAAAGAAATTATTGTTCACCTACTCCCCCTGGCTTTTCACCACTTTGTCACACTTAGGCAAGATGCCCCCAAGGAAAAGGATCAAAGCTAGTTATGACATTCAAATGTCAAAATAGTAAGGTGTGCCTTTTAAAAGTACCTGGTAAGAATATTATGGTAAGAATTTTGATCAATGCACATTTCTAGCAGAAAACTCTTTTCTCTACAGATTCTCTCCATTTTTAAACCAAAATATGATCGATCCTGTAGCCAAATGTCAAGATCACAACCCTTCTATCTAACCATCACTCACTTGTTTCCATTTCAAAAGACTGGCTCTTTCTGCTTTACCTTTGTGACTAGTGTTCTGTACTTCTCTCTGTGTGGTGAAGGAATAGTTCATGGTAGAAAAATGTTTAATATTTTATGTTGATTTCTGTTCTTTTTCTGTTATATGCAATTATTAAAACATGTGAAAGTCTGAAGTTCATGTGATGACTGACATTTATAAACACACGCATAACTATCATTCAAAAGAATATATAAAACATTCCTATTACCTACTGTTCCTCCTGCCATTCACAGTCACTGCCTGGATTCTGTGAGAAGAAGCACTTTTTTAAAAAAAGTTTATTTATTATTTAAGTTACATCTCCATCACAGTGCCCTCTCTACCCCTCCCAGTCCCACCCTTCCATCCTCTACCCCCTCTCCCTTCTATCCTACTCCTCCGAAGTGGAGTGTCCCTACATATCAGTCCCCCACCCTAGTTCAGCAGTCATATGAGGGCTAAGAGCATCCTCATATACTATGGGCCTACATGGCAGCACCACTAGGGCCAAGTGTCCCATTAACAGGTAACAAAGTCTATGTTCCTGTTTCTTTTGGTCCATTGGTTGTAGTATAGTTATCCTGTACTATATGGCTAAAATCTGATTATAAGTGAATAGATGCCATGTGCATCTTTCTGAGTCTGGGTCAGCTTGCTCAGGATGAGCTTTTCTAGTTCCATCCATTTGGCTGAAAATGGCATGATTTCATTGTTTCTGATGGCTGAGTAGTATTCCGTTGTGTAGATGTACCATGGTTTTTTTTTTTGTTTGTTTGTTGATTTTTTTATCCATTCCTTGGTTGAGGGACATCTAGATTGTTTCCAGTTTTTAGCTACTATAAATAAAGCTACTATGAACATAGATGAGGATATATCCTTGTGGTTTGGTGAGGAACCATTTGGATGTATACCCAGAAGTGATATGGCTTGGTCCCAAGGCAGAGCTATTTCAAGTTTTCTAAGACTGATTTCCATAGTGGTTGTACAAGTTTGCACTCCCACCAGCAATGGAGGATAGTTCCCCTTTCTCCACAACCTTGCCAGCATGTGCTGTCATTTGAGTTTTTTATATAGCCATTGTGGCAGGAGTGAGATGGAATCTCAGAGTTGTCTGTCTTGAGTTGCGTTTCTCTGATGGTTAAGGATGCTGAGCATTTCTTCAAGTGTCTCTCAGGCATTAGGCATTCCTCCTTTGTGAGTTCTCTGTTTAGCTGTTTCCCATTTTTTTGATTGTATTATTCAGTTTCTTGGCATTTAATTTCTAGAGTTTTTTGTAAATTATGGATATTAGCCCTCTGTCAAATGTGGGGTTGATAAAGATCCTTCCCCAATCTGTAGGTTGCTGTTTTGTTCGAATAACAGTGGTTTTTTTTGCCTTACAGAAGCTTTTCAGATTCATGCGGCCCCATTTATTGATTGTTGGCCTTAGATCTGAGCTGTTGATGTTCTGTTCAGGAAATTGTCCCCTGTGGAAATGAGTTCAAGGCTTTTCCCCACTTTCTCTTCTATTAGATTTAGTTTGTCAGGCTTTTTGTTAAGGTCTTTGATCCACTTGGACTTAAGTTTTGTACAGGGTGATAAGTATGGGTCTATTTGCATTTTTTTTACATGTCGACATCCAGTTAGACCAGCACCATTTGTTGAAGATGCTGTCCTTTTTCCATTGTACATTTTGGCTTCTTTGTCAAAAATTAAGTGACCAGAGGTGTGTGGGTTCATTTCTGGGTCTTCAGTTAAAGTCCATTGATCAACTGGTCTGTTTCTATACCAGTACCATCCTGTTTTTATTACTATTGCTCTGTTGTATAGCTTTAAATCTGGGATGGTGATACCTCCTGATGTTTTTATTGTACAAGATAGATTTAGCTATTCTTGTTTTTTTGTTATTCCATATGAGGTTGAGAATTCTTTTTCCCAGGTCTGTAAATAATTCTGTTGGTATTTTGATAGGTAGGAATTGCATTGAGTCTGTATATTGCTTTTGGTAAGATGGCCATTTTTATTAATTTGATCCTACCTATCCATGAGCATGGGAGAGCTTTCCATCTTCTGATGTCTTCTTCAATTTCTTTAGAAGAAGCACTTTTAGAATGACTTTAACTTCCTATTAGACTCTTAATATTTCCTGACAGTCATTCTCTATTCATGTTTGTAATGGCATCTGCTACACTTAACAAAGTTTATATGCATTGATCAACTGGTCTGTTTCTATACCAGTACCATGCTGTTTTAAGGCTTAGGGCATTAGCTAAAAATATCCTTGTATACCTCAAGGTCAAGAAGACATACTCTTACCCTGTTTGTCTAAGATTCACACTTTTGTCTAAGGTATAAACATAATTCATTTTTGTGACTATGATGAGAGTTAACCTTATGTAGTTTATTGTTTAATTTATTGTTGAATTTCTTTAGCATGGTTATCACACCAAAGAAAGGACCTGTGTGGATCTATTTCTGGCCTGTTTATTTTATTCTATTTGTGATAGAAACTATCACAATTGCTGAAGCTTTGCATGGAGGTTGAAATAAAATATATAAAATCTGATGCTTTCTTGCTTTTGTATGAGTTTTATAGGTGATTGGACATATATACACATTAAAGGTTTAGCCATTTTTGGTATGGATGGACTTGAATTTAGAGGTCAATTTAGATTAATTCACTAGCCACATTGAAATTTTATATTAGTGAAGTTAAAATAATTTGAGGAACTCAAATGGAAAATGCTAAAACAGGTATATTTGTAAAGTTGAACTATTTTTTTCAATTATGTTTTACAATTTTTAATGTAGAACTCTTGGACAATCCTTTCAAATTTATTCTAAAGTCTTGATCATCACTATTATTTAAAATGTTACTTCAATTTGTGTCCTGGTTTATTTGCTAATATTGTATAGCATCAATAGATTTTAAAAGAGTATCATTTATACTGTAACTTTGTCAAACTCACTTGTTGGTGTTATTATAGAATTTATTATTTGCAATAACATTACTTGAATGTATTGTGTTGTATTTCTTTTCTTAATTAATAGATTTTTAAATATTTCTTGCTTTATTACACTAGTTAACATTTTAAAAATAATTATGAGTGTATATAATGGAAAAAAATCCAAAAATCTATCTTTGGAGTGAAAAATAAGTGTTTTGTTTTATTATTTTATCAGTAGTTTGGTATATAAACAATTTGAATATGGCAAATTAAGACATTGTGATAATTAAGTATGTAAAGGTTGATTGATGTTATTCATCCATAACTTTAATCTAGTGTTATAATCCTTTGACCAATTTCTAAAATTGTTCACTAAGCCTGCTTGAAATCAAAACTAGCTCAAACCACTAGGTCCTATGGCCTAGTACCACAAATGTATAGTCTGCCATGTCTGGATTCATACACCTAAAATAATATATTATTATATCTTGCATTCATCCATTTTGTTGTAGGCATAAGTAGTTTGTTTCTTTTACTTTATAAGTAATATTTCATCTATGATTATACATTATGTCTATACTACACCAGTGTTGGGTATTTACAATATATCTACTTTCATACAATTATAAGTAATTCTGAGAACATTTGGGCACAGATATTTATGTGGACATATGTTTTTATTTTCCCTGGTAAATACCCACAAGTGAAATTCCTGTTTTGTGTTGTGTATGTTTAAGTTCTCAAATTGGTGCATCTTATTTAAATATGTTTCCAAACTGGTACCTTATGCTTCAGTGAAATTTATGTTTAAAACATTTACCTAACATTTCATTGTAATTTGGTGTTTTATTATGTGGTTTTAAGAATGTGTCATATACTTTGAACTTAGGCTCTTCATCAAATATCTGATTTAAAGATGTTTTCTCTTTGTGATTTATCTTTAATTTTCTTGACAGTATCTTTGAAAGGAAAAGACTTTTATGTTGATAAAACCTGGCTGCCTTCTTGTTCTTTTATAAATTACTTACACTATCACATCTAAGAAAACAGTCTAATTTAAGACCACGTGTTTCACTTATGCTTCCTTCTAGAAGTCTTGGTGTATGTGGAGCTTGGTTTTGAACTACTATATGGATTTTTTGTATATGGTGTAAGATTAAGAGTCCCAGCTTGCTATTCTGTGTATGTGAAGATTCAGTTACTGGAAAATTCTTTTGTTAAAATGATTTCCCCTTACATAAATCTCTTAGTACATTTGTCAAAAATTGAAAAACCATCAATACTCTTTCTAAGCCACTTGCTCAGTTTTGTTGACCATGTGAGTATTCTGATGTTAATGACATACTTTCTTGATTCATGTATTATATTTTAAAATTTGAAGCAAAGTAAGATCTCTGATTTTGTTCTACTTTTTGAAGTTTTACAGATATTAGAGGTTCATTATATAAATGTTATAATCAGTTGTCTACTTCTACCCCAAAGAGGGTGAGGGCACAAGCTGTCGATAAGCAATGCCTAGCAACTTCCTCCCTGCCTTCTCATTTACATTGCTTACAATGGGAAATTCTAGTCATCTTAATCTTTTTCCTGTGTCCAAAAATGCAGTTATTTTACCTCAGGCTGCCTTTGTAATTCTTCTCATTTACCACAATTTACTTGCTCATACAATATTTTTTATTATATTGTGATATATTTATATTTGTGATATATTTTGCTTTATTCCATTTATTTCTAAGCATTTGATAATTGAAGGACAGCAACAGTCACTGATTATCAATAGCTTCAGACTATGAGTCTCAGAAGTAACCTCTATCTACTACATAATTTCCCTCCTCAATTGACACTGACAACAGCAGTAATCAATGGCTGTAAACACAAATCTTTAGAAGGCCATTTGACAGGAACATTTATTCTATAAAGCTATATTATTAGAAGCTCCCAATATTCTGGGTGAAACCACAATATCATTTTTCCCCATGGCTTACAATACCAAATATGAGTTCCTTTCTATGGAGCCTTAAGACCAATTGAAAAGCAGTTGGTTGCACCTTTAACAGTCATGCCACTGTTTTGCCAACAGGTGCACTTTGGCTGGTATGTTGGTAGTATAGCACACACAGCAGGGTGGTACACCATGGTGGGCTTATGTCAAGGTGTATTCCCTGACGAATCAGGAAACGCCATGTGACAGGTCTCGGACAAGGGTTTATTAAGAGTTAAGGGGATTAAGGGAGTTAAGGGGAGGCAATGGGGGCAGAGCCATGGGGGGAAGCTCAAACAGAGAGAGAGGGAGAGGGAGAAAAAGAGAGAGAGAGGAGAAAGAGAGAATGGAGCAGAGGGAGAGAATCCAAGAGAGAGACCAAGAGAAGTGGATGGGTGGGGAGGTTATCCTGCTGTACTTGATGGACCTGTCCGAAGGTGATTATGTAAGCAGTTAGGACTCTGAAGGATCCCTGAAACCAGGCTAGTAGAAACACTTGTAGATTTCCTGTAACCACAACAAAACAGTTTGTGCCAGTTCTCTATAAGCAGCCTGCCTTTTTAGTTGTTGCACTGTTCCAACTCAGTCCCATCTTCATTTGTCCATGTTTTGCAACCAAAGTATGTGATGTCTTTGCAAACAAAGTTTGCCATCTAGTTCTGGCATTCAACCAACATCATTGACAGTAGCCATTATGGTTTGTGTGACCTTAAGAATCTTTCTGACCCACAACCTATTGGCAGGGCTAACTCTCCCAAACGTACTCCCTCAGGGCTGGCTCACCCACAACCCCCATGTCCAGAACCAGCTGTAGTGTCCTATCTTGTAGGATGCAGGGCCTGCTCTCCCAAGTACTGCAGCATGTGAGGGGTAGGGACAACTTTCCTGCTTTTGTGACCCCATCTGGGCCAGGTCTCCTGGTGCTGGTCTTTTAGTCATCTCAGGTTAACCCATGGTGCCAAAGTGGAGTTGGTATCCACCTTGCTTCTTTTTTCTTCTTCTGGGAATGTTAGACTACTATTCATTCGGATGTTCATAGGTCAGAACACTGAATGTAGAAATAGCCTCTCTCCTCTCTGCCACCTACTGATGCACATGTGACATAGCAGTCACATATGCTATGCCTCTAGGGATAGTCTTCAATTCTTAAGTGTAGGAATGTCTGAATCTGAAAATTAATTAATTAATTAATGTACTTATTAGTAAATATAAACTGTAAGATCAGGCTGGCGGGGTAGCCAGCAGCTTGGCAGAGGAGCAGCAGCCTGGCCCACATGCCTTAACCAGTTGCCTAACTGATCCTGGAGAAAGAGCCCCGGGACCAAGGGTGGCCTACACCACCAGTAACCTAAACTCTGTTAATTAATATAAGTTGTTATATTAGGTCAGTAGAATTACCAGCAGCTTGGCGGCAGCTTCGCCTGGGCTCCAGGGGAGTCTGGAAGTCTGGAAGTCCAACCACCTGGGACTGCTTGAACTGAGGGCTTATAAGCTGCCACAGTCTTTTTCCCCAATAATTAAACACATCAAGACCTTTTAATGTTTTAACACTTAGCCCTTAGCTGGGCAGACTCTCAATTAGCTACTCTAAGTTATCCTGGATCACCTAATCCCAAACTACCATGTGGCTGTGATTACCTTCCAGCATTCTCCAGATGTCTGTCTCCCTCTGGGACTCCCGGTGGAAAGAGAGAGAGTCTCTGTGTGTGCCCAGGGATTCTGTTCAATCTCAGGAAGCCCCGCCTTCCTATACTCTTTCTGCCCAGCTAATTGGCCATAAGCGACTTTTATTAACCAATCATGAGAATGCCTCAGAAGGGGCAGTAACCAGATCTCAGCATTGAATTTAACCTATCAGAAGCAATGATATTAGACCTTCCCTCACCAAGTTTCTTTGTCATTTGTCTTTTCTTGTGGATCATATGGGAATTTGTTCTCTTTACACTCTTACTTGTTGACTTCACTGAGTTGTTTTATGCTTTTTTTAACCTTCTTGAATTCTTTGATGAAGTTTATGGTTGTTCTTTAAATTCTACATCCTGGATTTCATAGAGGTTATTCTTATTGGCATTGACAAATATTTCACAGGAGTGATAGGATTTGGAGAGACGATATTGGCTTGATTTTTTTTTTATTGTTGGTACGCTTGCAATAATATTTGGACATGTGGACTTCTTTTGTGAGTTCTGAGTTTGGTACAGGTTCAGGAAGAAGAGGAGGTTGTTTGAGTCATGAAATTGGAAATGATTTTGTCAGAATAAAGTCAGATGGACAGAGGAGACAGACTGCTCTGGTATTCAGAATGTGCTCCCTATTCCCAACATGGAGTGTGGGGGTGGATCTGTCTGGGTAGAAAGATTGAGTACGATGTGGGAGAGTTCTGTGCTTTGGTGGATGGGAAGGGAGCATCCTGGCCCAAGCCTAGAGCTCCCTTAAGTGAGGGTAGGGAAGACCAGACTAGGCTGATACAGTAGTTATGTTACCCAGGCTAAATCTAGCAGGTTTCAGAAAAATTATAGATTGGGAGATCAGGGATATTAACCAACCTCCAGCCTAGGGGAGGATGTGAGGTGTCTGAGTACCAAGTAGGGTGGTAGAAGCAGTATAGAAAGGACTTGTGCATGGTTGCAGATGGAGCAGGTCCCAGTGGAAGTCTAGAGCTTGAGAGGTGTGGTCGGATCAGACTAGTATTAAATGCTATACACTCACACACTCATAATAATTTCCAATTGTAATTACCTATGTTTAAATTAAACAACACACGAATTCTACATACTGATATCTTCATCAATATGATGCCTCCATATCAAATGGGTTATTCCTGCTCCAACACCAACAACAAAAACAAGGTTTCCACTACCTTTATCTATTCATTTAACTGCTCAGTTGCAGTATTCAGTTAGCCCAATCATGGTGTTAAAGAATACCTCACAGAAAGAGACTGAAACAGCATGGTTACAGTCATCATGTATAGGCTTTATTTCTTTTAGTATTACAAATTTCACTTATCTACAATGTTAATTAATTTTTCTTTCTACCTCTTCCAATGATGTTGGCTCATACATTTGTATTGAAAGTATACTATTTGTTGAGTCTGTATTTTACTTTGCCATTCTATCCTGTCATATATTTGCCTATAATAGAAACATACAGAGTAGCTTTCTTGTCTTAAAAATTGATTCTTCCTCATGCACTCAAATAACTTCCCAGAAAATTCCTTGAAACTACCTTTTTACTATCTTTATTTTTCCTAGAACTTCATATAATTTAGAACCTACAGTATTTAACTTATTTATACAATCTTTTCTCACTTAATAGTAGGCACTTAGGTTTCATGCAGATCTTCTTTTGATATAATTACTATTTTCTTTCTATTTCTGAATTACATTCTATTGTAAAAATGCACATCAATTTATTCATTTGTCTATTGAAGGAAACCTTGACTGCTTCATTTTTGGCAATAATGAATAAACAACACTATTATACATATTTTATTTTTGTCTGAGGACAAATTTTTAATTCATTTGGATAAATACTTGAGAAGAGAATGCTGGACCATATGGTAAGACCTTTTTACTAGTGAGAAACTGCCAAATTGTCTTCAAAGAAGCTGTTTGATTTTACATTTCTTTTAGCTATGAATAAAAATGTTCCTTTGCTTTGCATCTTTGCCAAGAACTGACAGTGGTCAGCTTTCCTGGATTTAGACATTTTAAGTGGTGCATGGTAATTGACTAAACCTAAATTCACTTAAATGATGTAAAGTCATTTTTGCTACTTGTGTATCTTTGGTTAATTCTTAAGTTATCTGCAAATGTTTTGCCAGATTCCTGAATTTTTATTATTGAGATTGGGATTCCTTATAAATCTTGCACATGATTTCTTTAGTGTACATTCATTTTTCATGTATTGTTGCAAGTATGTTTTCATATGTTTTATCTCTTTTTTTAGTAAAATTTTGTTAGAGTGCACACTCTTACCTTTAACTAAGCCAACTCCCCAGTTTTTCTTCTTACATGGGTTGTATCTTCTGTGTTGTAACTAAAACTTCATCTTTAAACTCAAGGTCACAAACACTTTTCAGTTTTCTTATTGATGTTTTATAGTTTTGTATTTTACAGCTTGGTCTATTTTTCATCCTCAAATTGATTTTCATGGAAGGTGTAAGGTGGTTGCCTCTCGTCTTTCTCTTCCCTCTCCCCATCCTCTTCTCATGTATACTTATCCTTAAGTAGTAGCTGTTGAAGATATTATTTCCCCCTTTGAAACACATTTCAAACTTCATCAATGATCACAAGGCATGATTTAATGTGCATATGCAATTGACACTGTTGTCTAAAAGATGGAAGGGTATAAGGAGGATATGGGAAGGGGGAAATAATATAATTACATCGCAATCACAAAACAATAAACCCCTTGCTTCAACTGTAGACAGAATGCTGTCCAAAAAGGACAAAACTTGGAAGCAGGTAAGTCGACAGCCTAGCTCTGCCAAGACAGGGTAGGCAAGTCCTTTATAATTCCTGCTCTATAATCAACGTCTGTCAGAGAAATGGGGCCAAATGGCTGAAGATTGATGTTGTAATGTATGGAGAGAAAATGGGAACTGTCCAGGCAGCCACTGGTATGTCATTTCTTAGTTTTGGAAGCTGAAGGCCCTGCACTTCCTATATTATCAGATATATTTGTCCCTCTCCAGGTCTCTGAGGTGGTTGAAGAATAGATAGATAGACTCTCATAGTTAAATTTTGAGTTGTTTAGAATCAAGAGGGTGTTCTGGATCTAAGAAGATGTTTTTAAAATTGTGATGCAAGTTAGTACGAAAGCTGAGTTAGATATAGAACTTTAAACTGATGGAGATGGTTAGATAGAATGTTAAAGTCAGGGGCCAAATACATATGGACTGGATATTGGGAATGTATGCTAAGCCATATAACTCTCATAATTGTGGCCTATTTATTTCTATTGTTTTGTATTGTATTTATTGTTATAAGAGAAAGAACCATTTTTTGGACTGAAAGGGGGAGCTGTTGGGGGGAAAAGATATACCTTAAACTAAAAAAAACAGTAGAGGATGGGGGTTGAGGGGGAAGAGGGTGGAAGGGTGGGACTGGAGGGGGGAGTAGGGAGGGGATTTTAATTGAGATGTAACTTGAAGAAATAAAAAATAAATTATAAAAAATAAAGAACAAAGAAATAACTTTTAAAAATGTGGAGCTAATGAGGTCATTGCTGAGGCAAAATCTTAGATAAATAATTTGGCTGCACACAAACAATGTTTGAGACAATGTATCTCCCAAGAGTGGGGCTTCCCAGACTTTTCCCTCCTGCTGATTGTCAGAAATACTTCCTTGTTTATAAAGAGAAAAATGCTTTGAAAAAAATGTAATCAGATGAAACACAACACCACAAAGAACACACTGTGAAAACTGAGGGATCCCCCCACCCCCGTCCATCTAAAAAGTAAAATAAGCAGCAAAAAGCTAGATTTGTCTGGGCTGAATTTGTAGACAGATTTTACTAAATTTACTATAAATGTGTTGCCTATCCCTAACAAAGAGTTTGATTTCAGGCTTCCTTTAAGACTAGAGTTCATTTTGTTCACTCATAAGTGAAGAAGAAGGGGTGCCATAAATAGAAGTTATTTTAAAAATTTATTAGAGATGGCAAAATATATTAGTCCATAAAGTGCTTTCCTAGTGTGTGAAAACAATGCAAACCAAACCAAACCAAAAGGCTAAAACCAACCAACCAACCAGTTAAAAAACAAAACAGGTGTGGTGAAGTGCTCTTGTAAATCCCACATGGGAGAGGTAGAGCCAAGAGAATTCCTGGGGTGAGATAGCCACTCTGTCTAGTCTACTTGATGAGTCCCAGGCCAGTTAAGAAGCCTTGTCTCAAAAACAGGTGGATGGACCACACTTGAGGATCAATAGCCAAGATTGTCCTCTGATCTTTACATACACTCACACACATATACAGGCCCATGTACAGCCCACACACAAACATGCACATACATACAAAAACTATTTTCTGCTGCTGGCTATGGCATATTCTCCAGCCCCAGGGTGTAGAGGAGGAGGAGGCAGCTTCCTGTACTCCATGGAGTGTCTGTACTAACTTATGATCATGATGATCTGATGGTCTTCGTAATCTCACTGTCCACTTCATGATAAAAGTATCACACCCTGAGATTTACAATGATATCTGTCCCTGAAACCATTGCATGTCCTAGTAAATGTACAATGAATACAGAGTAATAGTAGGGACATTTGCAACTCTGAATTCATAGAACCCTTCTCGGAGTCCAGATCAATACCACCAAATGTCTCTTTTATGAGATGTGTTCTTTTATAATTTTTGATAATGTCAACTCTTTCATTAATATTTTATAACGGAGAGTAAATGTCTTGAGGTTCCAAATAGTCATAAACTGCCCCAACTTTATTTTACTCTATTGGTTACTGTGGCATTAAACTCATTTAATAAATATGTAGAAGGCTCTTGTCTGTGTGTAGCCTCTGTTCTCACTTTATACATATGTGCACAGGAGAGATCTAAAAAAAAAAAATCAAGTTTTAAGGGCATTGAAGATTTGAAAGGGTGTTTTAGAATTCTGTGTACATTTTTATATTTTAGATGTTACTCTTGGTTAAGAAACACTCTGCATCTTTTCTCTTTCCAGACATCAGCCTTTTTGAGTTTTTCATATTTGTAAAATCTGAGATCCTCTTTATGAATTGATAAGGAAAATATTGAAATAGGAAGTAATATGAATAGCACCAGCAAAATACAATCTCCCCAGAATAATTTCTATTATATTTGCCACTGTATTAGAATCTTGTCACAATAAAGCATGTTCACTCTGTACAAATTCCACTTGATCTACACATGACTGAGAACTATGTGTGAGAGTGTCTGTATGAAAGTGAGTATATGCGTGAGTGTGTCTATGAAAGAATATGTGCGTGAGTGAGTGGTGTATGTGACCAAATTTAATCAGGAAGTCAACGTAAGTATTATTAAAAGCTTTCAAACAAATGTCAACACATTAACAGGAGCCCGAAATTTACCTTTTAAATAGAGATGGTATTTAGGAAACATGTCAGCACAGAAAGTGAATTTAAATGTGCTCACAAAGAGATATTTTTCCTCTAATATTTTACCTTGAATATAATTAAACAAAGCCTAAAGCTGCAAGAATGGTTATATATTCTGCAGGTTATTGATAGCACTGTTAACTTCTGGACTTGTTCTGTGTGTTGTGTGAACAGCTGTTGTGAATTGGATTCCTCCAGTTTGGACAAGACCCTGACTATTTCCAAGTACAGCAGCTGGGATCACTGGTAGCAGACACTCCATCTTGGATATAGCGGGGAGACTCACAAGGTCTCCACAGGATCCCAAGGTTATGTATAAAGTAAACATTGAGTTCCTAGGGAAATCTTTGGGTGAGTACCCACTCACAAGTTACTCAGGGGACTCCAGTGACACATATTTCCATGAAGTTATCCTTGCTGTGAGGGGGACTCTTCAGTGGTACAGTTCCCTGTATGCTGGCCAGGATGCTTCTAGTGTCTTTGAGTCACTGATGGTCCAGCAAGAAATCTCAATAAACTTAGTGGTTCACCAAGCTGAAGTTGCATGGAATCCATTTTTGTTTGGTTAGTGCCCTTTCCATGTGTGGTAAATTGAGGTTTCTTTATGTCTCTTCAAGAAATCATGTAACAGACTAGTAGTCAGTTTGGGGTGAAGGGTTCCAAGGAATTCCAGGACATGATCAGCCTCAAGAGGGCCTTTGGAAGAAGTTTCAGGGTCAAAGGCAATTACTGTACATCGTATTTTCTTAATCCCTAAGAGTTAAAATGGTGTGTTCAAACCCACTGCATGTGTTCTTCTGAGGCTGTCCACACATATCCACACAGTAGCAGTCTGTTTATTAGACAGTGTAAAATACACAACTTGGTACTGGAGAGAAGGCTCAAAGGTTAAGAGCACTGACTGCCCTTCCAGAGGACACGGGTTCAATTCCCAGCACCCACATGACAGCTCCCAACTGTCTGTAACTCCAGGATCTGACACCCTCACATAGACATACATTCAGGCAAAGCCCCCCAATGCACATAAAAATAAAAAAATTATTTAAGAAACTACACAACTTACCAATTCTAAAAATTGATTAATTATTTACTTTTTTCTTTTTAATTTACTAATGATACCAAATATTTCTCTTGTCATTGAAATATGTCAAATAATCTTTATTAGCTTTTAGTGAGAACATCATAATTAAAATATTTTATTTTTGATAAAACTAATGCAATCCTAAATTAGCTATTTAATGGACTAAGTAAATGAGAATTAATACTGATTTTGTTCCTAATTAGACAGAATAGATATTAGTGTTATTTATTTCTGTTGTTTTGTATTGTATTTATTGTTATAAGAGAAAGAACCATTTATTGAACTGAAAGGGGGAGCTGTTGAGGGGAAAAAGATATATTTTAAACTTAAAAAAAAAAGAATGAGTATGGGTGGGTTGAGGCGGAAGAGGGTGGGAGGATGGGACTGGAGGGGAGAGTAGGGAGGGGATTGCGATTGAGATGTAACTTGAAGAAAAAAATAAATTAATTAATTAAAAAAATACAAGGTCTTTCAACAGGATATATGGAACTAACTGCAGTCTCTTTAGATCCATGAACTAAACTGTGATACACATTTTCATACACACTCTGGAATGATACAAAGAACTTTTGAAGTTCACTGTGTTTCCTGAGTCCTCAATGCCAGGCAGTTGCCTTTTTGCAACTGAGTTTAAAGTTGTTGAGTTTTGATAAATTTAGCAACTTGGTTGAAAAGAAATGAAGATACTCATTTGCAAGATAGCAGGTTAGAATTACAGTTTTGTAATTTGGCCAAATATGAAAATCTCTCTTTAGAATCCAAATACTTTTCAATTTGGCAACAGAAAGTGCATAATTATAGTTACATTTTTTCAAACACATATTCTTTTTAGAACTTTTTCCTGTCATTTGTAGATGTTAAATTTTATATCAATACATAAAATCATGTATGCATGAATGACATGAAAGAACAAGCCAAACAGAAAAAAGAGGTTAGCAGAAGACTTGGGGAGGAAAGGGGGAGAGCATGACCAAAGGATTTTATATGTTCATATGAAAATAGCCTTGTGAAACCCACTACTATGCACAGTGAGGATATACTAATAAAAAAGACAAAACAAGATGGTAAGATGGGTAATAAAATGAAAGGCACCACTACCAGAACTGCAGACATTCTTACTGCATTACATGTCCATTGTACATACTTTTCCTCTCTAGAAAGGAAGTAACTTGGGATTTTATTTAAATAGCTCTAGTTTCTTTACAATGTATCACCTGATCAGATATATATGTATCTCTGTATAATACAGTGCACAGTTTTATATAGTTCCTTGACTAATTTGTGTCTGGGGGGAGGAGTCAAACATACATTTTTAAATGTTTTCTTTTAATCTTAGGCAATTTTGAAATGCAACTCATTTATATATATGTGTATATATATATATATATATATATATATATATCTCTAGACAGCCTACTGATGATAACCAGGATCTATCATAGAAAAGATCTAAAAAATAAAACAAATGTATTATTATTTTAAAAATTATGTAAATCATCCTTTAAAGACAATAACTTTCAAAAGTACATTTATATTGGATAATCCTCCAAGTCTCATAGAATAAAATAAGATTTTTATTGTTATTCCTGATTTTTTTACAGCATTACAAAGTCCTGCATACTGAAAATTACATTTCATTAGTCCACCTGAAAATAAGGGAATCAAGTTAATAAGCAGGAGGACAGTTCATGTGATAGAAATTCTGACTTCTTCCTTCAGAATTCCCTCCTGTCTCCATGACATATGTATCAGCATTACTATGTGTACCAAATAATGGGAAAGTATGTACTTGTTGTTTTCCTCCTTAAAATGAAAGTTTACATGAGGATAATTCAATATTTGTTTTCAGCTACTCACTACAATATCTGACACACATCAAAGGGCCCTCATCTACGATTTGCACAGTCTGTGGAGATTTGGGTAGTACAAGCCCCCTGAAGATATTTTTGGGAAACTCACTCTGCATTAGAAAACCATTCAGGAAAGGTTCTTCCTCAGAACCTTTCAGCCCAGGGCTAGCAGAAAACTTAGATAAAAGCCTGTGGGGAGGGACTTAAGACAGAAGTCATTCTCTGAAAACTGACAGCTGTGCCTTATTGCACCATTGGCTAGGACAACTTCCACATAGCTTATTAATTGAATATAGAGAGATTGAGTAGGTGCGGTCTTGGAGCTTTCCACATTTACATCTTAATCTGTTTGGCTCCAGAAGGTATTCTGAAGGCTACAAAAAAAGAAACTTGGCCACTAAACCAGCCACAAAACCCCTCACCTATAACCTATCCTTCCTGAAAGATGTGCTGAGACAATGGTGGTACTGAATTTGTGGGAGTGGCCAGACAACATTTGGTTTAACTTGTGGCCCACTCCACAAGAGAGGGCCCATTCCCTACACTGCCTGGATGGGCAGGAACTGGAGACTGGATACCCCAGAAAACTAGGGTAGTACCAAACAAGACTGGTCAAATAAAAACAATCAAACAAATTAATGAAATGGTTCCTAGTGATATTCTGTTGTACTCATAGATTGGTACCTTGGCCCATTGCCATCAGACAAGCTTCTTCTGGTAACCGATGAGAGTTGGTGGAGAGACCTGAAGCCAGATGCTATGCAGAGAGAGAGTCTAAATTGGAGATCTCCATTGGGTCCCTCCCCTTGGAGATCAGGGAATGGGAGGAAGAGGGGAGGAAAGACTTTAGGAATCAGAGAAGATGGAAGACATTAGGGCAACATGGTCCACTGAAACAACTAAGCAGGGCTCACATGGGCTCCAAACATTGAAATGGCAAGCTTACCTGCATAGGGCTGCACCAGTCCTCTGGGTGTATATTATGGCTATTAGCCTGGTGTTTTTGTGAGACTCCTAAGAGTTGGAGCAGGTGTATCTCTGACTCTTTTGCCTGCTCTTGAGGCTCTTTTCCACTATTTGGTTTCCTTGTCTACCCTCAAGGATTTTGTCTTATCTTACAGTATTTTGTTTTGTCTTATTTTGTCCTGTCTTGGAGGTCTGCTTTGTCCTGAAGAGGAAATTGATAGGTAGTGGATCTGGAAGAGAGTGGAGGTAGGATGGAGCTAGGAGGAGTGGAGGAAGAGGAAACTATGGTTGGGATATATGAAAGAAGAATCTATGTGAAAGAAAGAAAGGAGGGAGGGAGAGAAGGAGGAAGGAAGGAAGGAGAAAGGAAGGAAGGAAGGAAGGAAGGAAGGAAGGAAGGAAAGAAGGAAAGAAGGAAAGAAGGAAGGAAGGAAAGAAGGAAGGAAGGAAGGAAGGAAGGAAGGGAGGAAGAGCTAAAGAATAGGGAGCCAATGAGATAGCTCTTCAGGTAAAAGCATGTTATATAATAACTTGAATTTATTTCTGGTATCCACATAAACATAAAAAGATGGAAGGAGAAAAATCCATTGCAGAAAGTATCCTCTGACCTCACATATGCACTATTACACACACATGTTCACGTCCACACACAAGAACATACAGGATACTATAGTAAAAATGTTTTAAAAGAAAGAAAGAATAGAGATCCCTGGTGGGGAAATTATCATTCCTATCAAATCACACAAATAGGTTTGGAATCAAGTTAAGAGGAATGGGGAAAAGCTTGCTGAAACCAGCTCCTAATCAGCATTTAACTCACGAAGAACATCCTGATGGGATAGGACTGTGGAAACAGGGATGAGCACAGCATCCTATGGAGGCCACCAGACCCTCAGCACAGGTTAAACTGTTCTCAGATCATTATATCTCTTCCTAGAAGCTTCAACTCCTTTCATTGCCAGGATTGTCTGTGGTTTTTATTGTGACTGTAGTATATACAAGAAAATGTTCAGATGCAGATCAGTTTTCGTATGGAAGACATGTGCACTAACATTTCATGAAATATTGTTTAAAAATGCTTGTGAGGCACTTTTATTATGTGAGGCACATAGTATTTGGTGAATGCTACTAATTCAGCCCTCATAGTTCAAATATTATTTATTTATTTTTATATTTGTTAATATATTTAATGTGTGTGCATATATACACATGTGTCATGGCTGACATGTGGAGGTTAGAGGACAACTTTCAGGAGTCCATTTTCTTTTTTCACTGTGTATTTCAAGAATTGAACTCAGTCCTCAGGTTTCATGTCAAGCACCTTTGCCCAGTAAGTCATCTTGCAGACCCTAGCTTCATATTTCAGTATGATCATTGGATTAGTTTAGAAACTTATCTTCTAAGTTATGTAACAATGGTCAGTGATGTAACAATGGTCAGTGATGTAACAATGGTCAGTGATGTAACAGTGGTCAGTGATGTAAAAATGGGCAGTGATATAACAATGGGCAGTGATGTAACAATGGTCAGTGATGTAACAATGGGCAAATGATGTAACAATGGTCATTGACATGAAACCTGAGGACTGAGTTCAATCCTTGAAATACATACAGTGAAAAAAGAAAATGGACTCCTGAAAGTTGTCCTCTGACCTCCACATGTCTGATTTCCTAAAAGTAATTACGATGCTAGTGAATGAACATGACTTCAGAATCTGACCCATATTTTGTGGCAAAATCCACATTTTGCTGTCTATGTGAACTAAGGGATGTAGTATAATCATTGTGAGACTCAATTTTCTTAAATGTAAAAGCGTGGATAATGATCCTTCCCTGTAAGTTTATCCTTAAATTTAAGAGTACTTTTAAAGTTGACACACACAATTTGACATATCCAAAGGACTAATTGTTGTCATTGTTGTTTAAAGGTCCCAATATTTGATGAATAAAAGAACAAATACATGTTTTCACGTGTTTAGTTTTTAATCCTAGCTTCTTGAGCTGCTGCTGAATGAATTTAGTCAGAGAAGCTCCAGAGACATCCTCTCCAGGGAAGATAGCATAGAGCTAATACACTTTGCTTTGTACCTCCTGTTAAGTACAGCTAAAAACTTTGGGTATCATTCATTAGCAAACATAAAAAGACATTTTGTTTCTTGAGACAGAGCAGCCTTCATGGAACTTGCCATGCTTCTGCCTCAGCTTACTGAGTTCTGTGATTATAGACATGAATCACCCAACCCTGAAATGACTTTCAAAGACTTTAAAAGATATAGAGAAGGAAGCCAGTTGACTAAGGATTTGGAGAAATAAGGAACAGCACAATGAGATCTCTGTTCCCTCACCCTCTTCTTTCCATTTTTCATTCTAGTTTAGGTCTTGGAGTAGTTGAAAAAAATACAGAATCATCTAATTAATGGTCATTAATGAGATGCAACGCTTTGAGACAATAACCGTGTCACTCATTTAATATCTTAAAGAAACTTTTCCCATATTAGGGTTTATTTTATTTTTATTTTTATTTGTGTGTGTGTGTGTGTGTGTGTGTGTGTGTGTGTGTGTGTGTGTGT
>CAJQZJ010032044.1:801891-857387 GCA_907164525.1 Lophiomys imhausi | reverse complement strand
TGTGTGTGTGTGTGTGTGTGTGTGTGTGTGTGTGTGTGTGTGTGTGTAAGTCTGCAGGCATTTCCACCGGCCTGATTTCAGAGTCCTTCAGGGTCCTTACTTGCTTACATCATCACCTCCCGATAGGTACTACTCACCTGGCAGGGATAAAAGCTCCCCAGCAACCCCTCACTTTCTCTCTCTAGTTCTGTTTCTCTGTGCTGTAATTTCTCTCTGTCCCCCTTCTTCATTCTCTCCCTCTTTCTCTAGGTTCCAGCTTCTCCCATGGCTCTGCCTCTGTTCCCTTCCCCTGTACCTTAATAAACCTTATACCAGACCTGTTGCATGGTATGGTGTGATTTACCTGCCGCAATATCATAACTTTTGGGGGTGTGACAAAAGCATTATCATAACAGTGTGTGTATGTGTGTGGGTGTCATGTGTGTGTTAGTATCCACAGATGCCAGAAGAAAGCACCAGATACCCCAGGTCTGGGGTTGTAGGCAGCAATGGGTTCCCAGCATGGTTATTGTTACATGACTGCCAAGGCCACGAGAGTGTAAACTTCCACCAGAGTTGTATCAGAACAGACTGACCAGGTGCTGGGATTGTAGCTCAGTGGGTAGAGTGCTTGCCTAGCATGTCCAAAGCACTAGTTTGGACTCCTAGTACTGTCTAAGCCAAGCATGGTGGTATACACTTGCAATTCCAGATCTTGGAAGTTGAAGGCAGAGGGATAAGAGGTTGAAGGTCATCCTTAATTACACAGTAAGCTTGAGGACAGCCTGTAAAAAGAAATATGGCTAATTAAATTATTTAATCAGTATTTAGATTATTGTTGATTGTTTCGATGGCTAAACCTTAACCGTCCATTATAAATGAGCACACAGAGACCACATGGATTTTAACATGCCTAGGCCTGAATTGTGCAATCCTAGCCCATCTAAGCTAGCTCTTAATTCTATTACCCAAATATGACCCCTTGGACTGCCATTCTCCACGATATGCCGATGTTCCTGGCCACGTGGAATAAGGTTCTTTTTTCTAACCCATGGTGTGTGCCTCCTTCCTGCTGCTCCTGGAATGCCTTCTTCTTCCTGCTGCTGGCTGGAATGAATTCTTATTCCTGCTGCTGGTTGGAATGTTGAATCCTCTGTCTAAAGCTCAGGCTTCCTGTTTTAGTCTCAGGAAGTCCCACCTTTCTCTGTCTTTGCCCAATCTTAGGCCTCGGCATTTTATTTAACCAATCAGAGTCAGTATAAGTTACAGACAGCAAACAGGACCAATTAATTAACATTACCCTATCAACAGCCTCAGAAACAGGACACACTGTCTGACATAAAAAAATAAGTGAAAAAGAAAAGAAAGAAAAGCACACAGGAGTGAGAGTCTAAGAACTTCTTTCTTACTGAGTGTGGTTGTAGTTCCCATATCTCTGCCTCGTCAATGAAGACTACCAGGGAGCCTGTACCTTCACTCTGCAGTGTAGAAGGAAGAAGTCTTTCCCCATCCTTGCCTGTGTGATGTCAAAGCAGAATTCAAGGTATAAAACTTTAAATTATGGCAAAAATGCCAATTTTACTTCTAAAGGCCATATTTTACAACATAACTGTAGAAGATATACACTTTAAATAACAACATTCTCCTTCAGAAGGCAGAAGATGGAAAAGAAGTGAACACAAATAATAATTCTTCAGGATTTTAAACCTTTACCATAATTTAAGAGCACATTTTCAGGAGAGAAAATCTACTTAACATGAGTTTTATTTCACAGGTTTTGGGTGGAAAATATCACATTATTTCCATGCAAAATCACTGACCAAACTGGTGGGAGGCATCATGTCTCTCTAACATTTCTGAAAAATTACGTGCCTTAAATAACATTCTCTATATCTAGGACTAGCGCTGATAAAACTTATCTCTCACCCACATCCTAAGCAAAAGTGAAAAAAACAAGGTTTGTGGAAAGTGTTTAAAAAATCATTCAATCGACAAATTTTACTTTTCTTTATGGCTATATATAAATGCCTTAATATACTGCATCTCTTTATCTGTTCATCTGGGATCAATCATCTATTGATGGACGTTGTGACTATTAGTGTTGATCATGAACCTAGCAGAGCGATGACTCACCTGGGACCCAAGTCTCTGGGCAAGCCTGTGGGGAGATTGCCTAGATTGTGTTAATGAAGAGCGTGTTAACTGATTGTGTCAAGCGACGATTGGAAGACCTGCCCTCTGTGGATGGATGGTACCATTCCCTGGATGAGATCCTGGACTATAAGGAGAGAGGAAGCTAAACAGGAGCAGGCATTCACTATTCCCTACTTCCTGATGGTGGATGTAATGTGGCCAACTCTCTGAACTCCTGCAGCCTTCGTTTCTCCACTAGGATAGACTAGACCCTAGAATAATGAGCCAGACTAAGCAATTCTCCCTTACGTTGGTTTTGTGTTTTTTGTTTTGTTTTTGTCAGAATATTTTTTTCACAGAAACAGAGAAAGAAATGTAGGCAGACATCCAGGTTGATTCCATTTTTCTAGCTCCTGTGAACAGAGCTGCAAAAAACAGCTGTGTGCAAGTATCTCTGCAGGTTAATTTAAGAAAACAAATAAATAACCCATACCAGAGTAGATCATGCCATATATGGTCAGCACCAGGATTGGCCAGTGTGTGTTTAAGAGTGTCCCCTTTCTCCACACATTACATAGTATAGTATGAATTACACTGTAATATATGAATATGCAACAATTGCTATACTATGATAAGAGAAAATAAAATTTCTCAAAGAAACAAATACTTTGCACACAATTAGCCATGTATGAGGTCCATGAATACCTGTCATTAATTTTCATTAAAACTATTAGAATATATGTGGTTAGTATATAACAAAACCTATAAATTAGAAATAGGATTGAAAAAATAAAAAGGGTTTTATTTCAGAACATTCAGAAACTTTCTAATGCCCAACACAAGGGTGAGAGAGGAAAGAAAAGCTAATATTATAAAGGAATTTTTAAACATAATGAGGATAGAAATACTGTTTAGCAGATTTCATGAAAAATACAGCCTTAAGACCATCTCAAGAAAAATAGATGGTTAAACAAGTGTCTTAATTTTTCAATTAAAATGAACTTCAAAGTCAGTAATGAAGCAATGAAAAATACAGTACATTATAAGGAAATAACAATGATAAAAGCAAAAATTTTAGAAAATGGATGCTTTTGATGAAAGTACAAGTTCATTAGAAAACAAAAGCTATTTATACTTTTTGCCAAATTAATAAAGAAAAGAGTCATACAAAGGAAAATATGAGTATAACAACCTGAAACAGAAAATGTCATATTTTTAAAATGTTCCCTAAGTATACTTTGAAACCTTTATGCAAATAATTTATAACTCTGTTACAATTAATGAATTCATAAAAAAATGTCTTTTACTAAAATTGGCCCTATTAGAGATTGAATACATCAACATACCAGTTTCTGTAGGGGAAAGACTTGGAGTTGTTAAGTAAATTCTCCACAATTAACACAGGATAGCTAGTTTCCAGAGGAAATGTGGCAAATCTCTCAAGAACAAATGATTATAAGCTGCAGGATGGGCTTTATGTTGGAGGAAATGAAGAAAATTTCCCAACAATTTTTGACACAAACTCAACAGTGACAGTCAAGTCACATGAAGACAACACACACAAGAGGCTACAAAAACAATAAAAGAACATTTGTGAAAATATGGTAGGTAAACATAATACAATGGTGGTGCTTCCTTGAGAAATGCAAAACAGATTCTTTCGTGTGTGTGTGTACAAAATGTACATATATTTCATTATGTATAATGATTTTGTATAAATACATTGAATATATATATAAATTAGGAACAAAGCCACTATTTCTACTTTCCCTTTTAGTATTTTCCACTGTAGTGGATGTTTTCCCGAAGTCCATTAAATAAAAGAATGTAATAACAACATATGAATTAGAAAACAAGTAAAAAAAAAATTCTCCATTAGCCAAAAGTCAAGAGAGTACCCAGAAAACCCTGGAGAATTTATGATATTGCCAAAAAGCAAATAGGGCAGTGAAAATATAAATTATATATAAAAGTCAGTAATTTGTCATAGCAACAATAACCAGTTAGGAGATAAAGTGGTAGAGACATTTCTGTTTTCTATTGCCAAGGAAAATGAAAACAGTGAGAAACAAATTTAGTGGATAGTAAGAAAAACTATAAAAAGGTTGTACAAAGGAAACATATCTACTTCTTCAGCAAGAGAAGCCAACATTGTAACAGTGTCATTTTTTCTGAAGGAAATGCATGAATGTTATATATTTCAATAAAGTTTCATTAAATTCATTCCATGCAGGTAGAAAACTGAATATTAAATTTAATTTGGAAGAATTATAATGCAAGAAACATTCAGAAAGGGACTTAAAATCTGTCTCAGCTGGCAGCATATTAGCCTACCCTACATGGAACCCTGGGTTCTGCCTCCAGCAGCACATTAAACCAGGCTTATGGTACACAGTAATAACTGCAGCACTCCAGAGGAGGGAGCAGTATTTGAAAGCCATCTTTAGTTACACAGGTCCAGCACAGAGCACATGAGGCCCTGTCTCAAAAACAAAAACAAAAACAAAACAACAACAACAAAAACCCACCACACTCTTCTGTAAAAGTAGCTTTTAATTACCTGATATACTTGTTATCTCTGAGGCTTACTGCCCCATCTGCTGACCCAGGCCTAGTCCTGAAAGCTTCTAGCCTCCATACAATCTTACCTAGACCTAGAATGTTTTCAACCTCTGACATTTACTGCTGAATAAGATCACACTTTTTACCTTTTTCTGAACTCTGGTTGATTGGTTCAATTCAGCTGCTCTGGCTCAAACTCCTATGTAAACTGACTGATTCAAACTGGCTTCTCTCAGCTTCTGACTAAATTGCTCTGCTTAGCCACAAACTAACACTAGCAAGATGCTCTAATCTTCCAGCTCATTCTCATTCTCTGGCTTGTTCTATCATCGCCTGTGTCTAACCTTTTCTCTATTCAACCTCTCCCTGTACAACTTCCCTGTAGAACTCCCTCATCCCTTTCTCCCATTATGCTTCTTTCATCGGTCTTCTTTTCCCTCTCTTCTGGTAACAGTTGTGTGTCTCCTATCTCTGGCTCATTCTATCAAATCTTTCTCTGATTTGTAACTTTATTTACCTCCCAATTAGATATCACTTTCAAATGTGGGTGCTTCCTTCTACAAACTAACTTTACCTTCATTGTTTGGAATGAAAGGTGCGAGGTAAGGGTGTGTCTATATTCTAGCAAGAGGGATTAAAAGTGTGTGGCATGTCTGCATTTCAGCCATATGACATAGATGTAGGTCTTTGGATGATGTGATCCATTGACACAGCAGCCATGTTTCTGGATTAAAATTCTTCTACACTCTTTTGTTGCAAGAGTAGAACTGACCATGAACTCTCTTCCTTGCAGGAATTTCTCCTGTTAAGGTTGAAGACTGGCATTTCCAGTATTAAGTGACAGACTCCCTTTTTTCAGTGGAATCCCTTCTTACCCCTGATCTGAGGATATTATAGATCCTCTAAAGCATGTCATATATCCCTCAGGGAAGTTACAGGCCCAACCCTTTCCTGATAAGAAACCCTCCTAGTGTACAACCTAGGGATTTCTGAAAAGACTTCCCCATGCTAATGGTACTTTGGATTTCAACCAATGACATTTGTCTATGCCTCTAGCCCTATGTGGAGTTCTTCTGCTCCCCCTGCCAATGGGATAATTGGATATTACATTTCCTTTCTTCTGATAGATCCATTCCCACTGAATCAAACACATTCACTTCCAAAATCCCTCCTTACTTCCCAAAGGTTTTAATGCCCCAGATTCAAGAAATAAATACTCTTCCTGCATTCCTCCACCATGATCATCTGAGGCTCGGCTGTATATTTTGGGCTTGGGAAGGAAGCACTCTTCTTTCCACAAAGAATTTGCTGCCACTGCTGCCTGGCCATCCAGTCTTGCATGGGGTGCAGACTCATGCCTTGCTGCAATCACAGATGCCTAGTCAGGCTCTTGTCTTGATCCCCATCGCTGGTCACCCCAGTGGTTGCCTCCAAAGTCAACTGAGAGGTACTGAACTTCTGCTGCCTCTCCTGAACCACCCACCCACCTAGCTCCAGGAGCTCCAGCCTACTGTAAGCTGTCCAGCCTGGTGAAGGCAGCTCAGCAACTTGGTCTCAAGTGGATCCCCTAACAGTTGGAGCAAAAACTATCTCTGATTTGATCTTTGTTGCCTCCCTCTGGACCCCATTTTCCTAGCAGAGCTGCCTTGTCTTGCCTCAATGGAAGAGGAGGCACTTATTCCTGATACAATTTGATATGCCAGAGTTGGTTGGTTCTGGGCAGGAGGAGGGGTATGGGGGAAGTGGGTGGAAGGGAGGGATTGCGAGGAGAGGAGGGTGGGGATTGCTATTGGAATTCAAAATAAACAAATAAATCAATTAATTAAAAAATATCCACCCCCCAAAAAAAAAGAGCGGTAACCCTTTTGCTGCCTGAAAGGGTTGGGACTGCCTTTCTGTCTCCTGCATGCTTGTTGTAAGAGCTCCAACACTTGGCAGTAGAATTCTCCTACAGCTCTAGCCTTTCTTGATATTCTGTGGCTTAGATCTTGATCTGTGCTTCACCCTTTTCTTCCTAGAGACCTAGTGTATTTGTAACTTCTGATAGATAAGTATGTACAAGGCCTGAGCTCCTGGGAAGCCACAGAATGGCACTCCCTGACAGCTAGCTTTTGCAGTACTGGAAGGTGTTATGAAGGCCGATGGAGGAGGGAAACAAAAATCAATGCTCTAACCTATCATGATACCATGCTAGGTAAGATATGCTCACTGGTGCAACAGAGACAAGAACTCTTATGAGGTAAGCAACATCTCTCTTGATTGAACTTGAAGACTGCTCAGGAAACAATTCATGTATGATATTGTAAATACAGTTAATAAAATGGTTGTGGAGGTCATCGACCCTATGAGGGAACCTACTATTTTGTGTTTGCTAGTTATATTGTGAATCTGTCTTATATTATTAATGTTTATGCCCATCGTTTTACTGATTTCAACCATGGCCAGAAATGCTTCTTATTACATTACCAGTTAATGCAGAGATTCATAAATACTTCAAGTGTTGAGAATAAGTGACTGTGACTGCTCAGATAAGGTTGAGATATCTATGCAACCTATCTGTCCCTCAAGGCTCAGAGAACACTGCAGAAGAAGTAGAATAAAGAATATAAGAGCCAGAGGATAGGGGAAAGTGCTGTCTTCTAGGTATTAAATGGCTGATGCACAAGACCAAGCCAGTTAAAAGCCCCAGCATGTATTAGAGAGGGGTTCTGAAAGCCATATCTAGTTGAAGAACTATTGGCAGTTTATAGCTTCTGGGGGAGGGAGAAGTATTTTGGGGGGGAAGGGGAGTGTAGCCACTGATAAGTTGCCCATGCCCAGCAGATTGTTCCACACACATATACATATAGGCAGCACTAACTGGTCTTAGTGGGGTTTTGTTGTTGTTTTGTTTGTTTGTTTGTTTTTGTTTTTTGAGACAGGGTTTCTCTGTGTAATAGCCCTGACTGTTCTGGACTTGCTTTGTAGATCAGGTTGGCCTTGCACTTGAACACACAGAGATCCACCTGCCTCTGCCTCCCAAGTGCTGGGATTAAAGGTGTGAGCCACCACGCCCAGCCCCAACTTAGTGGGTTCTTAAAAACAGGTATGAAGTTGGAAGAGGAACATGTAAAAAAGAATATGAGGGGAGCTTGATGGGAACAATGGGAAAAGAGATGATATTTTATTTTATACATACATGTATGAAAATCTGAAGAATAAAGAAATATTAAAAGATATGAAGTTGGGAGAGAAGTATATGTGTAGGATCCTAGGGACAGTTGGAAGAAGAGAATTAGAGATCATATAATTAAGTTACTATGTATACTTACACTACATTTTCAAAGAATAATTAAAATATACCATTAAGAGAAAAAAATGAAAGAATGGCTAGCAAGATGATGAAGTAGAGAAGTAGCATAAGCCATAAAAGAAATGATATAGGCCCCATAACAAAAGTAGGGTAGTCTTTGCACACACACACAGACTAAGGGAGAATAGAGATTTCAGCGGCGAACAAAAGTACATGTGTAAATTAGGCATATCGCTAAAGTGGCATAGCAAATCTCTGTGGTAAATGTTGGCTCTTTAATAGATAATGGTGAGGAAACTGGCTATCCATGTTGGAAAAGATAAATGTCTATGCCTCATACTATATATAAGAAAAGATAATCCCTTCACAGAGACCATTGACCTAACTATTAATGTTATATACAAATAGTGATAGAAAATTTGTGTGATCCTAGGCAACACAGGTGAAAGGTTTCTGATTTGGAGGCAATATCCATATATAACACTTTAAAAGTTGTTAAATTCTATGATATTTGTTAAAACTAGTTGTGATAGCTATTCATGGTTGTCAACTTGATAACTTCTGAAATGAACTAAAACCGGGGGGAGTACATCTGGAGAGAATTTTGCTTAATTAAAGAGAGAAGATCAACTTCTATTCTGATAGATATATATAGAGAGAGATCCATTGTATATATTCTGATACTCTAGAGAATACTAATAGACTTCTAGTAAACTTTTTTGTAAAAAAAAAAAAAAGACTGAGTATATAAAGACAAATGACAAACAGGAGAAAAAATATATATTGTGTTGCTCAGTTGAATCTTGTATGTGTGTTTGCATATATGTGTAAGAATGTGATTCAGGTGTGAATAATGTGTGTGCACATGTGTGGGGATATGCCAAATGTGCACACACACACACACACACACACACACACACACACACACACACACAAGTCAGCTACAGGTGTCAGTTGTCATTCTCTATAATTCTCCACTTTATTCTTTTAGTACAAAGTCTCTCACTGAACCCAGAGGTGAGATAGTGAGCAGCAAGCCCCAGTGATTGTCCTATTTTTGCTTCCTATAACCCCAAGTTTATAGATGTGTGACCACACCTGGCTTTTTCTGTAATTCTAGACATGCTAATTTACATTCTCATAGTATAATGGTTAGTTTTTGTCAAGTTAAAACAAACTAGAGACACCCAGGAAGAAAGAACTTCAATTGGGAAATTGCCTCTATCAGATTGGCTTGTGGGTGAGTCTGTGGGTGTGTCTTTTTTGATGATTGTGGAAAGGCTGGCTCAGCCAACGGTAGGCAGTGCCATCCTGGGAATGTTGTCTTGGATGTTGTAAGAAAACCAGCTGAGCTTGAGCAGGACAGCAAGCCAGTATTCAGCACTCCCTCTTCATCTCTGATTGAGTTCCCGTCTCCAGGTTCCTGCTTGAGTTACTGTCCTAGCTTCTCTTGCTTATGGACTTCCAGGTTAGACTAAAGAAGTTAGATTCTCTAATCTGTAAGAATGTAATAAACCTTTTCTCCCCAGGTGAATTTTACTCAGTGTTTAACAACAGCCACAAAAAGAAAACTGCAATGAATAGCAAGTACTCTTACCCACTATTTCCTCAGCTCGAGACTTTATGTTTCCAACATATGAAGAACTGCAGGAAACTTCATTGTATCTGGAATTAGGCATTCTTCTATACCTCACACTTCCAAAACTTTTCTTGCCAAAGCCTGTCTTTTGCATGGAGTCACCCTTGTGGTAGTTTTAAACAAAACATAAACTTTCATTATTTGAGATGTATTTACACATGACACCGATGAAATAGTCTTGGGCTTTAGGCAAAGTTGTCCTTTTGGCAAGCTGATTGAGAAGCATTTGATGGCAAAAGTCATGTCCATAACTGGAATTTATGCTAAATGGCAGGTGGTTCAAGTTTTGAAAAGCAAATTTGTTTGCCTCATCCTCTAGTCAATGTATTGCTTTGATTTGTGCTTCTGCTGTGTATTCTGGGTTAGTCTGCAGGTGAAAACAACACAGCCTGTTTGAACAAATGGATGTTAATGAATAGAATATTGACCTTTTTCTTGGCTAAATTACCTTTAACAAGACATTTTAGAGTTAATTTAATCAAATGCCCTAGGAAGTTAGTAAGTGGCTTACTTAGTTCATTAAATGAGGCAAGTTGGGAAGAAAATAAACATAATAAATACTGTAAAGCATACGCAATTTTATCATTTGCAACCTACTTTGAAATTGTTGAAGAGAAAATGTAAACTGCTATCATTAATCAGATTCCTTTCTGTCTTATATCCTTGAATAGTAGATTGTTAAATTTATTTTATCCATTTTTATTAAACCCAGAAATGATTTCACTATGTAGAAATATATAGTTTCTTTTCCTTTATGTACATGTCATGATGGATGTGGCCAGAGACTCCTTAAGCCGAGATATAAAACCCTGCCTTCTTTCCCTACAGTGATAGACGCATTATACTTAAATGTAACTCACAGGTAAGAGGCGATACATAACTATTGTTCCTACTTCTGAGAAATGCCAGGCAAACGTGTATAATTTTAAAGCTTGCATGGCAGTTTTATCCATGCCCCTCCTCCACCTCTTTTGATGTCTTTGACACAATTTTGAGATAAACAAAGAAGACATTCTTTTTCTTGTCTTTTTTTTTTTACTTGAAAAAAAAAACAACAAAGGATCTGAAGGGGGTCAGTTGATAGGAAAATGTTGAGTCATTTATCTTGTAAATAGCATTTATTACAAGGTCTGGGGATAGACCATTATTACTTTCAAATAATAAACGCTGACATTAGTCTCCCTAAGATCAATATTACACTACTACTCAGTGCAAAGTATCCATGTGTAGTAGAAATTTTGAATTATTTAAAAACTCGGTTGTATTATGTGAATGTGTTTTTTTTTGTTTTCGTCCCAACTGTGGGATGTGGAAATGTTTTATCCACCACTGAACACAGACTCATGAGAAGGCACATGGTATTTTTCAGCTGAAAAACAGATTCATGAGAGAGTACATGATCTCTATCAGGTGGAAAATGCCTTGGGTGGGGGGAATGGTTTTTGCCAGCTAGAAAACATCTTTGGGTGGACTCTGAGATGGTATAATTAGGAGCCCCCCAAAACAGAGAGAGCTTGCTTTTGCTTAGCTCTGCTTCTCATTGCTTCACTTCAAGATGCTCATAGTAAGAAATACTCCAGAGAATGCTTCGAGCTTGCTGCTGCCTATCACAGCCTAGGTTGGATGGACTAAGAGAGCGTACTCTCTGAGCAGGGTTGCCAGAACCTCTACCGTTGCTTGTTTCTGATGCTGTGTTTGGTGTTTAGCTGAGTTACTGGAATCCTGCAAACAAAGAGTAGAATTGTCCAACAACTGTGTCTAAAGACATCTACATCCCCTTCCCTCATAACTTTATTTCTCCCCGACATAGGGTCAGTGGGTTGGAAGGGAGATAGAGACATTAAGAGAACAACAAACAAATAATATAAAAGTAAGTGTTCATCAGTGTTTCATCAAATTGCTCTTACACATTTTTGGAGGTTTTCTATGAAGATCAGTCTCAAGAGTACATTAATTGGAGAATGTTTGTGCTTTCATAACAGAAGATCACACAGCCTTTTAGGCATAGAGAATAAAGAGCATCTTATGACAGTCTAGATGGATACTTGCTGACTTGTTGGTGTCAGTTTGGAATAAAATTGGCATCCAAGAAAACAATCCTACTTTATAGGATTATCTTTTCTGTTATATAAATATCCACACTAAGGCCGATTTCAGATTTTCAGTCTGAATGAAAAGTGGAAACAGTCTTCACTGTAGAATCTCAGGGGGCAGTGAACAACTGCCCCAGCAACGTGTGTGGCTGAATGTCACTGTTGTTGTATAAAGTTCCTTGGAAGTGCTTGTTGTGTATATACTTTTGGACTGAGATAATTGTTTGTATCACTCGGTTTTTGTTCGATTCCATAACTGGGCTAATATACGAAGAACATAAACACAAAGGGATAAACATCAGCCACTTCCCTTCCCCTATTTTGCCAGAAAACTTTCAGAATCAAATCTCTAAGATAATCAGAGGAGAATTTGGCCAACATCAAGTCACAGAAAATATGCCTGATGTCCACAATCCTTGAACTGTACTTTCTGAGACTAAATGCGCAAAAGAGATCTTTCCAAATTCTCTCTTAAATTTAGACTTCGTTATGCTCATTAGAAAGTATTATGTAGTATATAATATAATACTGTATTCTTTGCTTTAATGTTATAGATTAAAACACAACTGGTTACAATCAAAAAAAAAGAAAGTATTAAAGTTGAGTTAAATATATGAACGAATTAGAAGAAAGATTTATACATGAATGATACAGGCATAAGGACTGTTGCTAGCTACGGCTTTGCTGCTATTAAACATCTAAATCCTTATTCATTTGACACTCATTTCCAACCTTTCATGTTTCGTGTCCTTTCTCGCCACATAAATATATACATTGCCTATGAGCAGAGAATAACTTTGATTTTTCTCTGCAGTTGGTATTTCACAATGTTTCACTAGTCTGAAGCACATTTTTGTAGTAACTCAAGCTGTGTAAACTGGAATGTCTTTCATAAGCTCAGAAATCCCCCATAAAACCAGACCCTACTGTGCCTAAATGGATGCATGTGGTGACCTATGGCGATTCCAATAGTTTTGGATGAAGATTTTTCCAGAAGGGTATGAGGAGTAGATTGTCACATGAAAGTATTCTCTTCTCCTCCTAGAGATGTTTTGTACTGAAATATTGGGATGTGTCCTTCAGTGAGGAGAAATTTATGACATTCTAGTCCTTCCTGCTCATTCCCAATAGCGCAGTTATAATAAATAAAGAGGTAAAAGAGAAATATAAATTCTGTTTATACATCCAGGTAATGTTTTTAGAATTTCTACTACAAAACTGAGGTCTAATTTTTCAGTGATGGTCAAAGACTCAATAGCCAAACAGTAGCCCATGAGAACTGAATCTGATTCTGAAAACTCCTGAAATACAGGGTTTGGAGCAGGACTTTGAAACTGTTTTGAGAAGCTCTCCATGTCTTGCTAGTACAGGCTCAACATTGACCATTAACATGCTGAAGGAATCCGGATGTTTGTGTGTATATATGTGGGCTTGAATCAAAAGTTCAAAAAGAGATGTAGGTCCTGGGCAGTGGTGGTGCACTCCTTTAATCCTAGCACTTAGGAGGCAGAGACAGGCAGATCTTTATAAGTACGAGGCCAGCCTTGTCTACAGAAAGAGTTCCAGGAAAGCCAGGGCTTCACAGAAAAACCCTGTCTCGAAAAACAAACAAACAAAGATATAGGCAAATTGTTTATTTTGTAATATTAAAAAAAATATTTGTTCGGTGTGTCTGTGTCTATGTGTATATGTATGCCCACATGTACTGTGTGTGTCTGTGTGCATGTGTATGTCTCTGTATATATGTATGCCTATGTGTATCTCTGTGTATGTGCATGCACACCCACATGTGGGTCTCTGTAGAGATCAGTAGAGGATACTGGATCTGTGAACCTGTAGTTACAGGCAGCTATGAGCTAATCACTGCAGTTGCTGTGAACCATACTCCAGAGCTCTGCAAGGGCAGCAACTGTCTCAACCCCCTGAGTCACCTCTTGCCCTAGAAACATATTTCTTAAGGTTTTTACTTTTGAAGGCTTTTCTCCTCATTGTTTTCCTTTTGTATTAGCTACAGTATTAAAATGCCATCTACCTCTGAGCTGTTAACTTCTATAATTGAATACTTCCAAGATTAACTCATTTCACTGAGAAAAACCCAGAACCCTCTGAAGCTTTCAGAGCACTTCAACTTTAAATACAGTGCAGGTAGATCTGAATGTCAAGGTTGTTAGAAAAGTATTTATTTGCAGGCAATAAAGCATGAGGGGGCCCATCCAGAAACTTCTGATTGAGTCCCCAGTCTAACAGTTTTCTGTTAGTTATTTAAAACTAAATTTTAGGTTTCAAAAACAGCCAAGTCCTTTCTTTTTTTTTTTTTGTCTTTTTTTCAAATATTGCATAAATTGCTAATTCAGGTATTTGGGAGTTAATTTGGAAAAAAAGGAAATTATGCAGCACATGTGATTATCTGAATTAGGCTCCCCTTGAGTACTACTGACTGTGACTATTTAAAAGAAGGTAGTTTTCCTAATCGCTTATCAAGTGAAGCAAAATCCTGGTGTTTTTCTTTTGGTTTTGTGTGTGCTTGCTTTTCATCTTTTTCTTTCCTCACATACTTCTGGTTCTTTCTTTTCTGTCCAGAGTCTTAAACCACCCATCTGTGTCTCACCCAGCACCACCACCATTTCCTACCTCCCTCTGTTCTGTTCCTATGGCTCTTTCTCATTCCTTGATTTTAGCCCTATTCTTATGCTGTGAACTGGCTGGGTCCAATTAAGGAAACCTATGTTTACTCTTTAAGACCAACCCTTGAAACAGGCTCCTCCTAGATAAGTGTACTTTGTGTAAATGGACTAATCTTGTTCAGAGAAGCACATTAAAACATTAAAAATAATGAGATTGTTGGTTTTGGTTTTGGATAAACAGGAAAGTAAAAATCTTGCTGTGTTGAGAGCTTCATTTGCTGGATATATCTTTCAGTCCTCACTTCTTTCCTTGCTTGTTTACTGCTTTTCTCCTTTTTAAAAGAAAGCTCTGAAAGGCAAGAAACTTTGAAATTACCCCTATGGACTTCTATCTACTTCTCATTCAAAGCAAAGTACACGTATTTTTTTTCCTTACTATATAAGACATTATTTGAATCATTTTGAGGGGTTTAGCATTCAGAACATAAAGTGATGTTATAACATCTGAGGGTTCCAATAGCTTTCCCTATCTTTCTTAAGCAATGAAAACATAACCTACCCTTACAGAATCTTGAATGGGGCATTTGAGTTCATAGGAGTTAACTCCATTCTTTTTCTGACTAAATAATTACTGATAAGGATGCCAAAGACATCAGAAAATTTTACTAGTTTACTCAGTTGTACATATTTTTCTTAAGTGCTCTCAGAGTTTTCCAGTTGTTTTTGTTTTAAAATTTTAGTTTTCTTTTCTTAGCATTTTTTGAGAATATAATTCTTTGAGAATTTTATACAATGTATCTTAATCACATTCCCACCCTCACCCTTTAACTCCTTTCCACAATGTATCTTAATCACATTCCCACCCTCATCCTTTAACTCCTTTCCAGATCACTGTCTCTAACCACACTTCCCCACTGCCCCAACTTCCTGTTCTCTCCTATTTGAAACAATATTTCTTAATTGATCAGTTAAGTCTGGAAAACTATGAAAAAAAATCCATGTTACATATTTTGAAAACTTTGGTATGATTGTGTCCAAAGTTGTAAGAGATTTTTCTAGTAGGAAAATATGCAGAGCGTGCTTCCCCAGCTGCTCTCAGTTCAATAGTCAAACATCCTTAGACACATTCTTGGCCTTCTTTGCATTTGTATTCCCACATGTAGTTTATTTTATTTTTTACAAGTCTTGTTGGATGAAGTTATTCTATACTAAATTAAATTAAGTTAAGAGACAATGTGTTTGTTTTAGTTTTTGCTGTCATTTTCATTATCAGAAAATAATAGTTCCAACAAATAATTAAGAATCTAACATTAAATGTCATGACAAACTCAAACACATTTTTGATTTCCATATGCTGTACATGCATTAAAAATATACAAGTATAAATGTTTTTCTCAATCACATGTGCTTTAACAATTGTTTAAAATAATTAAACAGGAGCTCAATGGCTAAGGATTATTTCTGTCCTTTCAGAGGACTGAAGTTAAGTTCCTAGCATTAATATTACATAATAACCTGCAACTCCAGTTTCAGGGGAGCTAATGCCCTCTTCTAGTCCCGTGAGCACCTGCACACATGTCCAATAAGTATACAGACAGACACACATGAATAAACATATATGAGGACGTGAATCTTACAGGTAATTATTAATTAAACAGGGTGTTGGTGAGATGACTCCTAGGTAAAGGCATTTGATGCGAAGGCTGATGACTTGCTCTCAACCCCTGGACCCACACGGTAGAAAAGAGAGAACAGACTCCTTTCAAGTTGTCCTCAGGTCTCCACATGATTGACAGGATACATTCACTATGTCCCATTAAATGAACAAACTCAAACAAAAGAACTAAAACAGAAAAGAGTGTATTGAAATATAAAAAAATATTCTGTGTATGTCCTTGAATTACTACATGCTGATGTTTTACCCTATTTGCGTCCATGTTACAATAAGAAAATAATCACAGGTACAGTAGAAAATTTCTACTGCAAAAACCAAGAGAATAAAGGGGAAAATTCATTGTCCACTTTTTCATTCCTTTACTCAAGGTTATTATGAATCCAATCTAACTTATATTGCTTCTAATTTTTTTTAATTTTTGCTTAAGCATACATATACCAGTAAATATAAGAAAATTTGTGTTTTAAATTTGTAAATACCTTGTTTCCAGTTATTCTGAAACTGGCTTTTATTAAAATGTATCTTACTAAATTACAGGTCTACTTTAATTCACTCCTGTCTGTACATTATTCCATTCAATGCTGCTAATGATCTATACATTTTAAATTATGTCCCTGTTAATTGTTAGGGTTTTGTAGTTTAAAATAATTCTATAATAATATACATTTACTCTCAGTTTTTTATTAGTTCTTTGAGTACAATATATTTTAATCATTCACCTTGCTTCCCCCAACTCCTTCAAGATATGTCTCTCTCCATTCTCTACCCACCCACCTTAACTTTGTTTTCTCTGTTTCTCTCAGTTTCTCCCCCCACCTCTCTCTCTCTCTGCCATCATGTCGAATTTATGCTACCATATACACTTGTGTGTGGAAGCATTCAAATGAGCTTGGTTAACCTGACAGAGCTCTGTACCCTTAGAGAAAACTGACTGTCCCTCTCCCAGCAGCTGTCAATTGCCTATGTATTTGCATTTCTTTTATAACTTTTAGATGGTATTTTACCATTAAAATAGATATTTTTTGAAAACGTAGAATATTGGATAGCATAGGAATTTTCTCTTTTTCTAGGTTCTATTATTGCTTTGGACATTGTGTCATATATACACAATTCAAGTTTATTAGCCAATTCATATGTGAGACATTTGCACCTGCCAACATGAGTGGCAGATTTCACAATGAGATCTCTTACATTTACCAGGTGCCAGCATTTGCCTCTGTGAATTTTTTGTTTGTGTGCTTTGTGCTTTTTGTGTCATTTTAAAAATTTATTTGTAGGATTTGTTATGAGTTCTGGATATAGTATCTTTGGTACTATGATGAAAATACCTTTTAATGTGTCACTTCTATGTTAAAGTTCTAGTAGATGTGTAACATTTTATTTCAGCTGTTAAAGTGTAGCATATAATGGTTTCATCTTTTGGTTAATGTGAAAGTATAAGAATAATAATTAGCATTATAATTTCTTCTGACATATAATTTCTCCTTGACATTCAGTTTGAGAAGTAGTGTTTTAACTTCAAGGAAATTTTTTGACTGGAAAGAAAACCTAGATGAAGATATGTAACAATTATTATGCTTCTATATTTCTGTATAACCTTGGTGAGTTTTGAGCTCTCAAAGATGTGGAGCTAATCTTTCAGATTAATGAGTTTTTTTTACAACTGTTCCATCCTAGGAAGAATCAAAATCTCAATATCCAGGTGACTTCGGTACATCAGGGCAATGGCCACTGAACCATGTTCAAAGCATTGTCCAAGAGGGAAACAACAGATGTATCTTACTTATCAGAATCGAAGATGGCTGTCTTTCTAACTGACATGTTTCCTTTTCTTTTAGAAATAAGTGACATTGGACACTCAGATATTAGATAGCATCACTTGATTTTCAAACACAGGGGAAGAAACCAGCAGTGGCCATAGCTCTGGGACTCTGAGTTAAGAACAGCAAGCAGGCATACTGCCCATACATGGTTCTTTTCTCATGGGCTGCAGTTTGCAGGTGGTAGAAATGAATTGAACTTGGGAAGTTCACAGATTCTTCACCTTCCAGAAGATTTTATTCTCAGGCAAATCTGAATGAATTCCCCTGGTCTAAGTGCTACATGCCTGTTCATGTTATGGTGAACATTAGGTACAGAAAATAATTGCACTATAATTATCCTGCTCGAGTCCTAGGCTCAGAACACATTTCTTAACTGGAAGAGCACTAAACACTATAAATGCTTAATTACTTACTATTACCTCAGTTCTGCACCATACATCCACATCCATTAGTGACAGCAATCTTTTTATTCATTCAGGCTTGTCATTTTTTTTAGATGAAAGAATCCATGATCTGTGTAGAAATTAAGTACACCAATATGATTAAACATACAACTTTGGATCAGTATGAACCTATTTGGAAGGGCAGTTGAAATACTCTGAAGTAACAACCTGAGCTTTTTATTCCCCCAGCTGTTTGCAGGTGGGACTCCTTTTATCTCTCCATCCGGTCCAACGTGTGTTTACATCTTTCGATAGTACCTTTCCTAGCGCTGACATCAAGGACTATGTATTCTCTCCAATCTGCTCAGTTTCAGATGGAAGTAGAGCTAGAGGGTACTAGAGGGAGAAGAAATAAATAATTTTTTTAACACTCCACACTCACACAGAGAGAAAATCTACATCACAGGCAAGCATACATACGCAAGTCTTGCAACATAAAGCTGAGTCGTAGAGGTCAGTTCATGTCCCACATGGTATTTTCTGGTTGCCATGGAAATTACATGTTTTCACTTGGTGACTGGGCGAATGGCCACATCTGTTCTTGCTGAACACTCCTTCCTTAGCTAACAGAGAACAGAGGGAATAGATTTGTTTCTCCACATCAAGGGGTGGGTCATAAATCTTAGGTCATGGAGTCACATTTGCCCTCGAGTACCCTCCTTTTGTTTCTTGGCTGCCCAAATGTTCTTCTGTTCTTCTATAAACACACTAAATATGCATTTATTCACTGGAGAAAGATGCATAACATTCCCCTTAGGCAATAAAGAAATATACATATGTATACAAAAATAGATGTGCCAATAAATTGAATATTGAAGAATGGCAATGCTCACTGGCTCAATGGCATCCTGAAATTCAGAATCACAAGTTCCTCTGGGAAAATTTAGTTACATCAATCTTTATTCTTTTTAATGGCATGCCTTAAGTATGAAGTCCTTTAGTAAGCATTCAGATTCCTTAATACTGGTTCTACATGAAAAGTAAAGAACTGTTGTCTCCTAGACACTTTTGTACCAATCTCAGAGAAATAAACAACTGTACTGAATAAATTCTTTTCTACTTCCTGCAGCTCTAGACAGAAACTAGTAATACCAAAGATGTGCATTAGTGTTTTTGTACACATTTGTCTGTGCAAGAGGGGGAGAGAAATGTCTAACACTTCTGTCATATCCTTATAAAACCAAAACATCACAGGTATGGACTGAGGGAGAGCAGGAACTGAGTCTTGAATATACTGTCTCCCTCACTCTTCACACACTTCTAAAAGGATTGTGTTTTCATCATCTCTTTCCCTTGGTTTTGGTGTGTGCATGTGTGTGTGTGAAGACTGAAAAACTGGGCTCTGAATTGGTAATACACTAAGCTGAAAATCAATTTACTTTTTTGATATTTTCATAGGATGCTGAGGAGTACAGTCTATGTAACAGAAGGTGGAAAACTCTGACTTACAGAAGGGTGACATTTAAATAGTTGAACCAAACCTGAGGATGTAAACAGTACAAGATAGAATTCAAGTCCAAAAGTAGTGAATAGGTTAATCCAGAGTGAATAGAACAGAGAATCCAGGTTAATGACAAAATCCAAGATGTTTATCTACATAGACAGGATTCGAATTTAAGTCCTTCCTCGAGGAGCTAGCAGAAGGCCTGATCACAGTGGCTGAACTAAGATCAAGGACTAGAAGCTGCATTCCTGGCAATCCTTATACTAATCAAGAAGGGGAAATGATGAAGGGAGAGGTTCTCCCCTGACCCTGAGAAATATGATGAATGAAGAAAGGCACAGAATTTGTTCCAGGGCAAGATTTATGTCTGGGGTTACATAAGAGAGAACAAACAAAAGCCCAGAAATCAGGGGTGTTTCAGATGAGTAGGGGAAATGGAAGCTGTTGGAGAAGGGAAAGGATTGTATCAAAGGATATGTCTTCCAACCTGGCCAATGACCGTCTGCACGCTCAGCCTGATCAAGTACACAGTATCAGCTGGACATGCAGAAGGCTTGAGAAGTTCACAACAAAAACTATCTTGTGACAGCCATGAGCTTAAGAAATTAAAGAATTGGCGAGTGTACTCTTTTTTTAAAATGTTTATTTATTACTTCAGGTTACATCTCCATCACAGTGCGCTCTTTCCACCCCTCCCAGTCCCGCCCTCCCACCCTCTATTCCCTATCCCTTCCATCCCACTCCTCTGGAGTGGAGTGTCCCTACATAACAGTCCCCTGCCCCAGTTCAGCAATCATGTGAGGGCCAAGAGCCTCCTCATACACTAGGGGCTTACAAGGCAGCACCACTAGGGCAAAGTGTCTCATTGACAGGAAACAAAGTCTATGTTCCTTTTGGTGCATTGGTCATAGTATAGTTATCCTGTACCATATAGCTAAAATCCGATTATAAGTGAATAGATGTCATATGCATCCTTCTGAGTCTAGGTTAGCTCACTCATGATGAGTTTCTGTAGTTCCATCCATTTGGCTGCAAATTGCATGATTTCGTTGTTTCCGATGGCTGAGTAGTATTCCATTGTATAGACGTACCACAGTTTGTTTTTTTCCATTCCTCAGTTGAGGGACATCTGGGTTGTTTCCAGTTTCTAGCCATTAAAAATAAGGCTGCTATGAGCATAGAGGAGGAAACTTCCTTGTGATTTGGTGAAGAATCATTTGGATGTTTACCCAGAACTGGTATGTCTGGGCCTTGAGGTAGAGATATTCCAAGATTTCTAAGATATCGCCAGACTGATTTCCATAGTGGTTGTACAAGCTTGTACTCCCACTAGCAATGGCAGAGTATTCCCCTTTCTCCACAACCTCGCCAGCATGTGCTATCATTTGAGCTTTTGATTTTAGCCATTGTGGCAGGTGTGAGATGGAATCTCAGAGTCATCTTGAGTTGCATTTCTCTGAAGATTAAGGATGCTGAGCATTTCTTCAAGTGTCTCTCAGCCATTAGGGATTCCTCCTTTGTGAATTTTCTGTTTAGCTCTGTACCCCATTTTTTATTGGATTATTTGGTTTCTTGGCATTTAATTTCTTGAGTTCTTGGTAAATTTTGGATATTAGCCCTCTCTCAGATGTGGGGTTGATGAAGATCTTTTCCCAATCTGTAGGCTGCCATTTTTTTTTTTCGTATGACAGTGTCTTTTGCCTTACAGAAGCTTTTCAGTTTCATGAGGTCCCATTTATTGATTGTTGGTCTTAGATCCTGAGCTGTTTGTGTTCTGTTCAAGAAGTTGTTACCTGTGCCAATGAGTTCGAGGGTTTTTCCCACTTTCTCTTCTAATAGATTTAGTGTGTCAGGCCTTATGTTAAGGTCTTTAATCCACTTGGACTTAAGTTTTGTTCAAGGAGATAAGTATGCATCTAATTTCATTCTTTTACATGTCGACATCCACTTGGACTAGCGCCATTTGTTGAAGATGCTGTCCTTTTTCCTTTGTATGGTTTTGGCTTCTTTATCAAAAACTAAGTGACCATAGGTGTGTGGGTTGTGGATTACAAATATCTCTACTCTGTAGGGCAGAAGTGTCTGGCTTGGAAATCTAGACTTCACTACTATGTCTCATTTCCTCTGGCTCTTAATCATGATCCTATGTAACATCTTTGATTATGAGTGGGTAAGTACATTTTCCTGATAGTTCTATTAGCTACTGTAGCAAATAAATGGACCTGAGCAGAGAGTTGAGGGGTGACCCTGGATTTAGAGTATGAAGGTCAGAAGTCTGGTTGTCTATGATTTGTGGCTGATGCCTGGTGATGGGGCAGTCCTGTGGGATTGAGACCTTCACTTATAATGCAATGTTAACTTCAGGGAATTAGTGTGAGAATTGAATTAAATCACAGAACACCCAGCTAGAGTCTCAAAGATCAGACAACTAGTTGGTGTGAGACAAAAGCTGGCTTATTTGATGTCAAAAGATTTCTGTGGGTCATAACAGGTCTTTTTAGCATACTTTATCATTACTGCAAAAACAGAGTTGAAAGGCATAAGCAGATCTCTGAAGTCACCATTTCTGAGGGAGCCAAAGGACATGGAGTTATATGCACTTATCTACTAGTTTATCACTTATCCTTTGTGGACACTATTAATGTTGAATGAGGCCAATATAATGAATCTCATTTCTCTCATTGCTGTTTTGCAGTATGTAAAACACAATACTAGGTATTGAGGTGATGGTGAACTTATAATATCTTTCCATCTCAAGTCACTCCACATTGCATAGACAAATGGGACATTACTGATTTTGCAAGTCAGGACTCTCCATAAATGACATTTCTGAATACTTTCATTTTTGCCCTGACCATTTCATGTTTACTTTTTATCTTTACTAGAATCTCTCTTTCTGTTTTCCACCTTCACCCTACCATCTGTGATTGCTAGCTGGTCTCTTAAAAATTGCATGATATTCACATAAAAATAGACAGATTGGTCAATGGAACTGAACTGAAGACCCTGACACAACCCACTCATCTATGGACACCTGGTATTTGAGAAAGAAGCCAGAAGTACACAATGGACTAAAAAACACATCTTCAATAAATGGTGCTAGTCAAACTGGATATCTGCATGTAGAAGAATATAAGTAGATCCATATTTATCCTTCTACAAAAAAATCAAGTCCAAATTGATCACAAAGTCCTCAACATAAAACCAGATATACCTAACTTAATAGAAGGGAAAGTTGGGAATGGCCTTGAACTCATTGGCACTAGAGAAGATTTCTTGAACAGAACATCATTAGCACAGGCTCTAAGATCAACAATTAATAAATAGGACATCATGAAACTGGAAAACTATAAGGCAAAGGATACCATCATTTAGACAAAGCAACATCCTTCAGAATGGGAAAATATTTTTACCAACTCCAATTCTTACAAAGAACTACTATCCAAAATGTATAAGGAACTCAAGAAACTAGTTATTAAAAGCACAAATAATTTAATTTACAAATGGGGTACACATCTAGACTGAGAATTCTTGATAGACTAAACTCAAATGGCTGAGAAACACTTAAAGAAATGTTCAACATCCTTAGCCATCAGAGAAATGAAAATCATACTACTTTGAAATTCCATCTTACACTGGTTAGGATGGCTAAGTGACATGCTGGTGAGGATGGTGGAATAAGGGGGCTATTTACCCATTGCTAGTGGGAGTGAAAATTAGTACATCAAAATTTGTATGGCAGTTCCTCAGAAAGTTGGAAATTGATTTAACTCAAAATTAAGCTATACTACTCTTGGGCATATACCCAAAAGATACTTCATCCTACCACAATGACTGACACTTGCTCAACCATAACAGCCAGAAACTGGAAACATCCAAATGTCCCTTAACAGAATAATAGATAAAATGTGGAACATTTATACAATGGAATATTGCATAGCTGTTACAAAAATAACACCATGGAATTTGCAGGTTAATGACTGGAACTAAAAGAAATCATCCTGAGTGAGGTAACTCAGACCCAAGAAGATAATATGGTAAGTATTCAATTATATGTGGATATTAGTCATTAAATAAATGGTAACCAACCTACAGTACATAGACCCAGAGATGTTAGGTATAGAGGAAGGGACTAGGGGCACACATGGATCTCCCTGAGAAGGGGAAATAGAAGAGATTTTATGGGTAGACAAAGGGTAGATAGGTGTAGAAATGGAGGACAAAAGGGTGGGTGGGTGAGTGTAGAAATGGAGCACAAGTTGTTGGTGGAGATAGGGTTGAGGGAGGGAATGTGGGGAGAGACAGCTGGAATTGATTGGTATTTGAGGAATTATATGGAAACCCACTATAGTGAAAAGTTCCTAAAATATATGAAGGTGATCCTCATGAGGTCTCCTAGTAATGGAACATATATGGTCCCAAGTGGCCATCTCTTGTTTCCAAAAAAGACTTCCAGTATCAGCACTGGGCTGAATTTAATTGAGTTGTTGGATAAATTGGTCCCATGGAAATCCCCAAACAATCCAAGCTGTTGCTAAGACAATGGATATTTTTTCTTTTTGTTTTTATTTTTTATTTTTGAATTTTTGGATTTTTTCTTTGTTTTGTTTTGGTTTTCTTCCTCTTCAGTTGTCTCTGCAGCTTATATGAAGATAATTGTTGTTCTGTTAACTGAATACCACTCTAATTGCAAAAAAAAAAAAAAATGTGGCTGTTTTGGTGACATTCTGAATGCTTCTAAGTAAATACAATTTTTTTATTTAAAAAAAGACAATGGATTATTCTACAATATTAACAGCAGGGCCTCATTGATGAGAACAACACCCACACAACTCATTGAGTATGGAGCAGTTGAGCTGGCACCTATGTGGGACTTTTACCCCTACACTGCAATGTCTTTGGTGAGGGAAGGTACTCTGTGTGCTACCAAAAGAGAAATGTAAACACCAACCCAGCCACAAAACGTTTGACCTACAATATGGCCTGTCTGAAAGTTATGTTAGGGCAACAGAGGCACAGAACTTGTGTGAGTAGCCAATCAATGTCTGATTTGACTTAAGACCCACTCCATGAGACAGAGCCTATACCTAATGCTTCTTGGGCAAACAAGAGTAAGTAACTAGATAGCCCAGATACCTAGGGTAAAACCAAACAGAATTGATTTTTAAAAACCTATTAATAAAATAACTCCTAATATATTCTGCTAAACTCATAGATCAGTGCCTTATTCAGTTGTCATTAGTGATATCTTCCTTCAGAGGTCAGAGAACCCCTCTGAAGAAGAGGCAGAAAAATTACAAGAGCCAGAGAGGATGGATGGAGGACTTTAGAAGATTCAACAAAGTAAGGATCATATGAATTCAACAAGATTGAAGCAGCAAGCACAGGACCTACATGGGTATGTGCTAGATCCTCTGCATGTATATTATAGTTTCCAGCTTAGTGATTTTATGGATCTTCTGGGCATGTGAACGAGCAGGTCTCTAGTTTTTGTACCTGCTCTTAGAGCTCTTTTCTTTCTGCTGGGCTGCTTTTTCTGGCCCCTGTGAGACAGCGTTTATTTTATCTTATTATACTTTATTTTCCATTTTTGGATGTTATCTCTTTATAAAAAGGAAAAATGTGGTAAATTCTTAGAGTGAACATTCACATTGTATTTTCATAGTCATTTATTCAAGGCAATTATAATGGGATTGATAATAGAGGTGGGAAAATAAGTAGAACTGTAGTTTATATATTAGTCAAGTGTCTCTTTGGAACTGTCTTTTAAAATTTACATATGAGGGCATTCTTGCATGTACATAAGTGAATGTTTGAGAGAGTGATAGATCTCTTGCTTTTTATTAATGAGTATGAGCCGGTACCACACAGATAGCTTGTTCCATGGTACATGTTTAAGTTCATCTCACTTCACTCAAGAACTAACTGTTCTGCAGGTTCATCCAAGCATTTCAACAGTGGTACAGGAAAGGAAATCTTCTGCTTAAAAATTCTGTTTGAAAACAAATTTTCAGTAATTGAATTTTATTAGATGAATAATCTGATTATCCCTTTTTATTGTTTTCCTTCGAAATGCAAACGGCATACAATTAATAGACAATTAATAAGTGTTCTGCCTAAAGGAACCAACAACAAAGATGATAATATGCACTTTGCTATAGAATTATAATGGCCACCTCATTCATGATACCATCATCTCCCCATGTTTGATATTTGTGTGGATAAGATCATTCTCATTTGAGGGAAAGGAAAATGAAACAGCATGTGTACTTACTAGAGAGGCTTCTGCTCAGACTTAAGGCTAAGATCTCCCAACTTCAGACAACGATGCTGAGTGGTGATTTGGGTCTAGTGCTGTGATGTGGATTCCTTAGTTTTTCCAGGAATAGACAACTGGCATCCAAGGAACCAGCCTGCCTAGTGGCCACCACAGCAGATTCCCGAGACTAAACAGGATGTGAGGAACCTAGGTAAGCATTTACTTTTCCTGTTCTATTTTTTTCTTATTCAATTTAGTTGTGAGTAAAAAGCTTTTCTTACAATTTCTTAAACTTGTCCTTTTTGGACAGCAGTCTGTCTGAAGTTGGAGCAAGGGGTTTTTTCATGCCAAGAGATAGGCTTGCCACTAATTCAACCATCTCACACTGGAGATTCTTCGATGCTTATCTTCTACTTGGAGTAGAATAGGGGGTGCTGTCAGGAGCTGATATGTCTCGATATCAAAAAAAAAAAGAAAATCTTAATTTAAGATAACATCTTTGAATGCCATATTCTGCAGATCTCTTGGAGTTTTTGAAGATGCCCTATCCATCTCTTGTATTTAGATAAGCAAATGTTGCTTGTCTCTTAACAACTTGATTACTGAGTAGTTTAGAGAATATCTGTGATAAACTATCATAGTAGCTAACAAAGTGACATGTTTGCATGACTAGGAGTTTGTTTTACTTAACTATCCTAGACAGTTTTAGACAGTTGGTATCAAGAGGCCAGAGCTTCACATTTTATTTTTAAGTATCTCTAGGTATGATACCATTAGGAAGCGTTACCTTTAATTTTGTATCAATATACAAAGATCTATTCAATTGTGGTTAAATATACTCTTAATTATGTATCAAATACAAAGATCAATGCCTATGTAGCCCAATGCAATCTTAATATTACGTCCAACTTAGCTCCTTATGTGAGTTCAAAAATGACAAAGCCTATTTTTTTATAGCTAAAATTTTGCTCTAAGAAAATACTCTTTCTCCAGCTGTGAACCTGACTGACATTTTTAAAACCCCCTAGGGAACTTCTACTGACAGCTAAACTTACAGCTACAGGAAAGAGACGGACATGATATGGTATATGTTCTATGTGCCAAAATGCCTTGGTTTCTATTAGAAAAAGAGTTGTACAAATACTACCCAAAAGAAGTGAGTGGAATTAATAAGCATGTTAGAATTCTTTCTACCAATGTTCAAATCTTTTAAATTTTAAATTCAATTAGTTACAAATATGGAGATATTGTAAGACTATAGCATTCTAGTAGGAACTCCCCCCAACATTGAGTATTCAAAATCCATATTTGTTTTCAAGAGGTCATTCAGATCTGGACCATTGATAATCTACTTCCTGTGGATAATACAGTAGAATATCTGTTGACATGAATTTGGAATATCTGTGGAATATAAAGAGGAAGGAAGATGAGGGAGGAGAAAGGGGTAAGAAACTGGATTACTTATTCCTAATTTTTTTAATTTAGTGTGTGTGTGTGTGTGTGTGTGTGTAGTGTAGTGTAGTGTATAGGTATACATATGCAGATCAAAGGACAACCTAAACCTTGGGTGTTATTCTTGGGAATGTCATTCGTCTATTTTGAGCCTGGATCTTTCATTTGTCTGGAGCTCTTAGTCTAGACTAGCTGCCAGAGATCTTCCTTTCTGCACCTTCCCAGTGCTGGGACAAAGCACACAACTATACTAGGTATTTATATATAGGAGCCAGTGACTGAACTCAGATTCTCATGCTTGAGAGGAAAATACTTCGTGGACTGAGTTATCTCTCTAACCATCTGACTTACTCATCCTGTGTGTGTGTGTGTGTGTGTATGTGTGTGTGTATGTATGTGTTTGCTCATGTGCAGGCATATGCTACTGTGCAATTCTGAAGGTCTCGAGACAGCTTTGTGGGTCTGCTTTCTCCTTCCATCTCCCTGTGAGTTCTGTAGGTCGACCTCACATTACCAGGCATTTTTACTTGCTGAGCCAACTTGCCAGTCATTTACTCATATTTTTTTTATTGGTTTAATTTTGAGAAATGATGTTTATAATATTAAAAGTTGTCTTTGCACGAAATTCCTATGCATTTTCCTTGGAATGTTGTTGCCACCCTATGATGATTTGTCTTCTTGTTGTTTACCCTCCTCTTAGGTAGTTATTAAGTGCATTCACCAGCACTCCTTCAATTTTATATTTTAGCTCAACACTCTGTAACTGCTGTGCTCCAGGATCAGTTCATGTTTACTATTTTAGAGTAAGTGTGTTCCTCTTCTTGTCTATTTTGGGACTATTTTGCTCATCTTGTAATATGCTTCTGCTTGTTTGTTACATCTGTTAACACTTCTTATTGCTGCTAGAGCCTCTCTGTCTAGAAGATTGTTCTGTAACATGCAGATTCTTTCCTCCGCAAAGGAAAGTTCCCTTAAAATATTCTGTTGTTTCATTGAAAACATTTCCTTTTGGAAGTATCAAACATCCTGTCAGACAACAAATAAAAGAGGTCAGATCTCAGACTCTAGAGCCCTTTTTCAAGATAGAATTGGCAACATCTATATTTCAAGGATCAGATCACAGAAAAATCACAAATAGCTATTCATTTAAAAGAAAAAAAAAACTCAAAATTTCAAAATTTTGTCCTTTGAGTAAAATCTGAAGTTTAGGTGCCAGTTGTCTTAGCAAATGCAGAAGATGCAAAGGTATCACATGATGCCACTGTAATTAGGTCGTTGTCACCATTCACTTCTTTTACTTTTTGTCTGACATATTTCCCAATGTGCAATTGTGGGCACATGAACTGAGGGTTTTCATGTCTACCTGAGGGTTTGTGTCTTTCATCAATTTCAACTGCTGATTACTCTGGCAATGCTTCTTATCCTGTGACTTAAAAGCATTCTGTGCCATAGAATTTATGACGCGGGTCTTCAGTCACCGTGTCACTCACCCACTGAGTCTGATGTGCTCATTCTTTATTGAAGAATGACTTTAGTTGTGTAATTATTGGTGTGCACTGATCAATAGCAATTTGTATTACACGGTGCAGATCTGTAGTGTTTATTATTCAGTCCCTTCTCATCTGAATCTAATTAAGAGGAGTTTATTATTATCTATTTTTTCTCTCTTTAATTGGAAAATGTAGATATTATTTAAATTTTTTTAGTATTTCATTTAGAGAACATGCGAGAAAAGATGTGTGATTTAGTGTATCCAACACAATTACAGATTTTTTATCACTTATCTCAAACAGATTTTAGAATACCTCAACTCTGTATCCCCATCTCTCATTTTACATGCTATTGCTGTAAATAATAATTTTGCATGAATTTTAGTGTTATTATTTTGCATAGTCAATGGTCTATAATCACCTATCTAATTTCCTTTACTGCACTCTACCTTTCCAAGGAACTTTTTGGATTCATTTTTACTCTGCCAGAAGTTCCTTTATAAATCTTATTTGAGGTGTCTTTAGTCTTGGATGGACTAATAAGAGGTGTTTTAGGGGGATCCAAGATGGCGGCGGCCGGCGCAGACATATTTTGATTTCGGGGTCAACAATCACAAGGCGGCAAGTGTTTCAGGATGCTGTACAAAGGGCACGACCCCTTCTAAATCTCACCCAGCTACACAGGGACCATGGAAGATGCCTGGGCAGGACGCCCCTTCCAAATCTTGGACACGCTAGGAAGCCTCTGGACCCGGGAATCGGGATAACCCATTCCCCCCAAAAGGAGAGATCCCCGGTAAGTTCCAACCTAATACCCAGCCAGCAGATTCAGAAAACACACAGAGATAATCCCCACCCTGCTGGGCACTCCCAGGTCTCACACAGACTATCCAATTATCTAGGGAAAGGTTGCGACCCTTGGAAGTGAGCGGGAGATCCGCTGCAAAGTACCTTCAGACCACAGATCACAGTCTGTGATGTCACTGGCCAGATTCCAAGCCATGGGAGCAGCAAGAATACTGCAGCTGAACTGCAGACTTACCCACTACAGGAACCAACCACAGGCAAACTGTGAGATATTTGAAATGGTCGTATATCAGTCTTATGTACTAGTACAGGCCCTTCCAGTGGGGAATCAGAGCTTACTTGTTCACAGCTCAGCCACCTGAATTAATTAGGTCCCCACCTGAGAGGCGGACTGAATGACTCACCTTATAGGGGTAGAGTAAGGCAACTCAAATCCTACACCACAGTGCCCCCTTTGGACCCAAATCCAGAAGACAGCAAATTCCACATGGCCAGAGGCGCCAGACCAAAAAAAAAAAAAACAGAGTGAAATGTCTCCAACAAAAGAAAGCAACGCTATTCCGTCCAGTCCGAACCACCTCACCACAACTGAAACACATGAAAACGATGACAATTCTATAGTATGGAAAGTGACAAAGTCCCTTCAAGAAGAACTTAAAACTATGAAGGAATTCAAAGAAGCCACAAACTTACAAGTCAAAACAACGAATAACATCATTAAAGAGCTCCAAGCCAAGGTGATCCAGCTTGAACAGGAAAAGGACAAAGCAATGAAAGATCTCCAGACAAAAACAAGCAAACTGGAGAAGGAAATGTACAAAATGAACACTACCATTCAAGACATGAAAATAGAAATGGAAACAATAAAGAAAACACAGTCAGAGTTAAAAGAGGAAATGGAGAATCAAGAGAAGAGAACAGGAACTACGGATGTGAGTATGAAAAATAGAATGCAAGAGATGGAAGCCAAGATCTCAGGCATGGAAGATTCGATGAAAGAAATCAGTACAACATCCAAAGAAAATGAGAAAGCTAAAAAATCTCTCACCCACAACATCCAAGAAATGAAGGACTCAATGAAAAGACAGAACCTAAGAATTATAGGCACAGAGGAAAGAGAAGACTCCTGACTCCATGGTCCAGGAAATATCTTCAACAAAATCATAGAAGAAAACTTCCCAAACATAAAGAAAGAGATGCCAGTAAAAATCCAAGAGGCTTACAGAACACCAAACAGATTAGATCAGAAAAGAAACTCCTCTCACCACAAATAATAGAAACTCCAAATGTAGAGAACAAAGAAAGGATATTAAAAGCTGTAAGAGAAAAGGGCCAAGTCACATACAATGGCAGACCCATCAGAATAACACCTGACTTCTCCTCAGAAACTTTAAAAGCTAGAAGGGCCTGGACAGATGTCCTACAAGCCCTGAGAGAACATAGGTGCCCAGCCAGATTACTATATCCAGCAAAACTCTCTATCAACATAGAAGGAGAAAACAAGATATTCCATGACAAAATCAAATTCAAACAATATCTACTCACAAACCTAGCCCTACAGAAGATCCAAGAAGGAAAATTCCAACACAGAGAAGATAACTACACCCAAGAAAACAGAAGAAATAGAAACCTCCACAGCAACTAAACAAAAGAGAAACACAAGACAGCCAGCTAAACCAAAATAATGGGAAATAACAATCCCTGGTCACTAATATCCATAAACATCAATGGACTCAACTCACCAATAAAAAACACAGACTTACAGACTGGATCTGTAAACAAGACCCATCTTTTTGCTGTATACAAGAAACACACCTCACTAATGAAGATAAACACTACCTCAGAGTAATGGGCTGGGAAAAGGTTTTCCAATCAAATGGACACAAGACACAAGCTGGAGTAGCCACCGTAATATCAAACAAAATAGACTTCCAATTGAAGTTAATAAAAAAAGACAGAGAAGGGCATTACATACTCATTAAAGGAAAATATCCACCAAGAGGTCATCACAATATTGAACATCTATGCCCCAAATACAAAGGCACCTACATTTATAAAAGAAACGATTTTAAAACTTAAATCGCACATTGATCCAAACACTTTAATAGTGGGAGACTTCAACACCCCACTCACAACTATGGACAGATCATCAAGACAGAAGCCAAACAGAGAAATAATGAGTCTAACAGAGATCATGAACCAAATGGACCTAACAAATATCTACAGAACGTTTCACCCAAACACAAAAGAATACACCTTCTTCTCAGCACCTCACGGAACCTTTTCCAAAATCGACCATATAGTTGGACACAAAGATAGCCTCAACAGATACAAGAAAATTGAAATAACCCCTTGTATCTTATCAGACCACCATGGAATAAAGCTGGACTTCAATAGCAAAAGAATCAACAGAAACTCTACACTCACATGGAAGTTGAACAACTCTTTACTAGAGGACCACTGGGTCAGGGAAGAAATAAAGAAGGAAATCAAAGACTTCTTAAAATCCAATGAAAATGAAGACACAACATACCCAAACTTATGGGACACAATGAAAGCTGTGCTACGAGGAAAGTTCATAGCACTAAGTGCTTTCAAAAAGAAAATTGTGACAGCTCATATTAGCGAAGTAACAGCTAAACTGGGTGAATTGGAAAAAAAGAAGCAAACACTCCCAAGAGGAGCAGAAGGCAGGAGATCATCAAACTTATGGCTGAAATCAACAGCTTATAAACAAAAAGAACTATACAAAGAATCAATGAAACCAAGAGTTGGTTCTTCGAGAAAATCAACAAAATAGACACACCCTTAGCCAAATTAGCTAAAAGCCAGAGGGAGAAAACACAAATCAACAAAATCAGAAATGAAAAGGGAGAAATAACAACAGACATTGAGGAAATCCAGAGAATATTTGGATCCTACTTTAAAAATCTATACTCCACCAAATTTGAAAACTTAAGGGAAATGGACAATTTTTTGATAGATTCCACTTACCGGAAGCTAAATCAAGATCAGATAAACAGATTAAACAGCCCTATAACCCCTAAGGAAATAGAAAGAGTCATTAAAAATCTCCCAAACAAAAAAGCCCAGGGCCAGATGGCTTTAGCACGGAATTCTACCGGACCTTCAAAGAGGAGCTAACACCAATACTTTTCAAACTCTTTTACAAAATAGAATCTGAAAGAACATTGCCAAACTCATTCTTCGAGGCCACAATCACCCTGAGTCCTAAACCACACAAAGACCCAACAAAGAAAGAGAACTTCAGACCAATCTCCCTCATGAACATAGATGCAAAATTACTTAATAAAATACTAGCAAACCGAATTCAAGAACACATCAAAAGTATCATACACCATGATCAAGTAGACTTCATCCCAGGAATGCAGGGATGTTTCAACATACGAAAGTCTATCAACGTAATTCAACACATAAACAAGATGAAAGAAAAAACCACATGATAATCTCACTAGATGCAGAAAAAGCACTTGACAAAACCCAACACCCCTTCATGCTAAAAGTTCTGGAGAGAACGGGCATAAAAGGGCCGTACCTAGAAATAATAAAGGCAATATACAGTAGGCCAGTGGCCAACATCAAAATAAATGGAGAGAAATTTGAAGCATTTCCTCTGAACTCCTGGAAAAGACAAGGTTGCCAACTCTCACCATACCTCTTCAATATAGTATTTGAAGTTCTTGCTAGAGGAATAAGACAACTAAAGGACATCAAGGGGATAAACATCAGAAACGAAGAAGTCAAATTATCCCTATTTGCAGATGATATGATAGTATACATAAGCGACCCCAAAAATTCCACCAGAGAACTCTTACAGCTGATAAACACCTTCAGCAAAGTGGCTGGATACAAAATTAATTCAAAAAAATCAGAAGCCCTTCTTTATACAAAAAACAAATGGGCTGAGGAAGAAATAAGGGAATCAACCCCCTTCACAATAGCTGCAAACAACATAAAATACCTGGGTGGTAACTCTAACCAAGCAAGTAAAGGACCTATACAACAAGAACTTCAAGCCCTTGAAGAAAGAAATGGAAGAGGCCTTTAGAAGATGGGAAGATCTTCCATGCTCATGGATAGGTAGGATCAACATAATAAAAATTGCCATCCTACCAAAAGCAAATTATAGATTCAATGCAATTCCTATTAAAATACCAACACAATTTTTATAGACTTGGAAAGAGCTATTCTCGATTTCATATGGAACAACAAAAAGTCCAGAATAGCTAAATTAATCCTGTACAATAAAAAAAAAAAAACAATCTGGAAGTATCCACCATCCCAGATTTCAAGCTGTACTACAGAGCAATAGTTGTAAAAACAGCATGGTATTGGTATAGAAACCGACCAGTAGATCAATGGAATCGAATTGAAGATCCAGAAATAGACACACACACTTATGGCCACCTAATTTTTGACAAAGAAGCCAAAAAGGCACAATGGAAGAAGGTCAGCATCTTCATAAATGTTGCTGGTCCAACTGGATGTCCATTTGTAAAAGAATGAAGTTAGACCCATACTTATCACCTTGTACAAAACTTAAGTCCAAGTGGATCAAAGACCTTAACATAAGGCCAGTCACACTAAATCTACTAGAAGAAAAAGTGGGAGAAACCTTCGAACCTGACTTTAACCTTCTACTATCTAACCATTTCCATGAGTTTAAAGTTCTCTATCTAACTCAGCTTTCATACTAACTTGCATCACAATTTTAAAAACATCTTCTTAGTCTGAGCCATCTCTCCAGCCCTCTTACTGCTTTTTAATCAGCACAACAATTTTTTCTTCTCATATTTGACTCTTATTTACTTAATTTTAAAACAATGTATGCTTATTTGTTCACAATAATAAATTTTAAAGTTATAACATACAGTCAAACAAACAAACAACACATTTCTCAGTGTTTTCAAACTCCTGATGTTTTATTATAAAATTCAGGGAAAATAAATAAGCATTTCCAGGAGTGCTCAGAGTATTCAAAATTGTGAATATTTCAAAAATACTTCTAACAGCCTTCGCAGCACTATTATTTGAACAGCTAACACTCATGCTTCATGAATGACATGCACTTAGTTTAATAGTGCTGGCAAAGAACTACCATCAACAGAAATATTCACACAATGAGAAGCCTAATTTAAAATTCACATCTCCCAGGGTAGTAACAGACCCTCATGGAATCACAATCAGACATGGCCTCCTTTAAGGACTTATTTTCAAAGGACCTATACCAATTACAGAATATATGTGAACTCATTAGTACAAATTTTCTCTCATTTCTTTTCTACTTTCTAAATATTATATTATCACAACATGTACATGTGTTTACATATGTACCATGGCATGTAAGGGAAAATATTCATTTTTTTTTTCTGTCTGATGTTGGGTGATTTCACTTAGTGTATGTCAAAAATCCATCAGTTTTCCAGTTTAATTTTTATTTAGAATTGAATAGTATTCCATTTCACACATGTGCCAGAATGTCATTATCCATCTATCTGTTGATGGACAACTAGGTTACTTCCATGCCTTGCATGAAGCACGAGTGTTAGCTGTTCAAATAATAGTGTGAAGGCTGTTAGAAGTAGATTTGAAATAATCACAAGTAAGTTATGTTTTCTTAAAATATCTTCTGTGAGTGTGTGTGTGTGTGTGTGTGTGTGTATACCATAATAAATATTGGACATCAATCAATAAATATAAAGGTACAAATATCTCTGGTAGTTGTAGAATTCTCTGCAGTGTGTTACTTAACCCAATTTCCTGAAGTGGCATATGACTAATCTCTTGCAACCAATGATTGCATTTTTGGAAGTAGAATCCTAAATTTGTAATTTATTTGGAGATTCTGCTTCAAAATATGTCTGTGAACCATTTCCCTGAAGGCTGATAGATGCACATTTTTCTTTCTGAAATATTCACTCAATTCAATTGCAAAAATTGTTGTAAACATCATTGTTGTAATTAATTTTAAATGATTAATGAGCTTGACTTTAGTTTCACTGGTTTAATTATTTGTTAATGACATTCATTTAATTAATAGCTCATTTCAACAAATACATGCTTCATCTTTTCAGAGCTATTCATAATCTCATGTGGAAGGCATATCTTTCACCAAAGGAAGACATAGCCAACCTGTCACCATTTTATTCAGCGCAATTTGCTAATTAAATGTGCCTTTAAACAGTACAATTCACATATTTGAGTAGAACATTAGTAATGGGGATAATTATGTTTATTTCAGAAGTGTGGTAAAGGATCTTGTGATACAGGCAAATATATGCACATATGTATTATATATATATATAATGTATATCCAGCTTGCTGTTTGTTTAAAGTCATCATAATTAGCTTTTGCTTGTTCGCCTTTGTACATCTAGGACGACCTTGGACCACAGTAGGTACCTAGCAATTGTACCTTAAATCTGAGTGTTGGATTAAAAATTTAGTGGTAATTTTACTATTACTTTTATATATAATTTAGCAGTAAGTTATGTTTTCTTAAAATATCTTCTCTCTCTCTCTCTCTCTCTCTCTCTGAGTGTGTGTGTGTGTGTGTGTGTGTGTGTGTTTCTCATCCCTAGGGAGTCTGTTTCTTTCAAAGTTCACTTTTTCTTTTTATTACACCTAAAACAACAAAAATGTAATTGTTTTGTCTTGTCTCAGATTTTACCTGATTTTAAACAATGCTTTGCTGCCAGCATCTTTAATCTTAACCTTTATGGAGAAAAAGCACTTTTTGCAGTGATTCTGTTGAGGATTTTTTTTTGTCTGCCTACAAGAAAGATAGAAAAACAACCTAAGAATAGTTCATCTCTCTTGGGGTATCCCAGTAAACCGTATCTCTCTTTGCTGATTTATCATTACATTTAGCTATTGTTTTTGTCCACCTTTGTGAAACCAGCTAGTCTTTGGACTACATTAAGTACTTAGTAAATGAATCTTTGAATTTGGGGTTAAAATTTTAGTGGTAACTTTGATTGTCACCATATATATCCTTTAGCAGCAAGTTATATTTTCCTTGAAGTATCATTTTGTGGAATTTCAAGTAAGCACCAAGTATTCAATTTATTAAAAAAAAAAGTTCTGTACTAAACAGACTGATGGGTGGTTTCCTTTGTGGTGTGTGCAGTTTTGGCTCTGAATCCATATTCCATTAGATTAGTAGGGGATTTCCATCTTACCACGTTGCCAGTTTGATCAGCAATCAAACAGTGAAGGCAGCATAGCACTGGGAATGGAAAGCAGAGTTGCACAAGGGGAAGTTTAAAGCCATAAATGATTGCTGACATACAAAAAAAAATGTATCTACCCTCAAAGATCATGTGTAACTTCATATGTCTATGAAAGACATCTGGCTTCAAGATGGCAGGCTACATCTGTGAGGAAGCTGAGAAAAGCTCAAATGGAGATTCTACACAAACACAATTCTGCAACTGTAGTAAAGCTCAAAGCAGGGAACTGCTGTGGAAAGAGATTGTAAACCTGTATGTACACAAAGCAGGGTGTAAACCAGAAAATAATGGACAATTAAAAAGAAAATGAGAGTATTGTAAATATCAAACAGCAAATGAGATGTCAGAAACAAGTTCAAACAAATTAGCAACAGTGATAATGTGGGGCTAAGTGTCTTAGATCTTTATATTTAAAAATACATCTACATTTTATTGACTACCCATATACATAAAGCAAACCGACACTGTATGATGGAAAATAAAGACAGAAAATTTATTCCAGTGAACTTTCACAGGAAGAAAATGTTTTTACTCCATGAACAAAATTCGTGGTATATATACAATAGTAAAAGGACTGAGGAGAGATATTTTCCTTTGATAAAGTAAACATTTGATGTAAAAGGCACATTCCTCACAAAATAACCAAATTTAATGAAAATATGACAAATACATTTGTACTGAGATTTTTAAAAAGTCTTTCAGATCAATGGATGTGAGGAAAGTAAATGTGAGGCCTTAAATATAATAAATTAGCTCAATCAAATTGTGTGTGCTACAGAATTGTGTGCACATAAAAATAGAATTTTTAAAGAAAAAAGTATGCAAGGAACTTGAACACTCTCTAAAACACAGAGATAGTATTCCAAACACACTGTATGTCTCCACTGAAATTCAGCATGTGTAAAAGCAGGTGATAAAATGAATACCAGGTAGCTTAGTAAATAACATGGCTTCCAATGAGGCCCAAGAGAATTTGAGGCTGGGAATTATTGATGTTCAGAAGTAAACAACCATTATATGACTTCATGGTGACATGCATGAAATAATTAAAGGACAAAACTGAACTTACATCAGCAAACGCAAAAGCAAATTGAGGCTTTTCATCTAATTAGCACAGAAAATAACTATAACACTCTTGTTCCCCCCAGAGTGACACCAACATGAAGAACTGAGCGTGGTGAGAAGCAAACCCTTCTCATTCAATTCTGAGATGAGCTAAGCGAGTTCTTTAGCTCACTGAACCTCAGACTAAGGTAGACAGTCACAACAGGAAATGGAGGGGTCACAAAGTATTTGGTAACAAGTAAAATCTTTTGAAGATGTCACAAAAACAAAATAAGCATTTGAGCGTTATGTCTCTGTGACATTTCTGGACGTATTGGTGTTGCCTTGTAAGTCTTTAGTGTACTCTTGAGCATCCACCGTGAGCATTTATCACTGTGAGTGTTGGTGTTGCCTTGTAAGTCTTTAGTGCAGCTTTGAGCATCTACCTTGAGCAGTTATCACTGTAAGTGTTGCAAGGCAGACAGTGCCAACAAATGCTGCCTGAAACTCAGTGAAGACAGCTGCAAGTTGTGTTTCAGTGGTTTTTGTTTGTTTGTTTTTTTTAACATACACACAAAGTTTTCTGCTATTACGGAAACACAGTGATTTAATTATAGAAAGCAAAGATTTGGCTGTTTCAATTTCTGGTTTTAGTTATAAACTTTTTTTTTTACCTTGAGATTAGAAAAGAATTTCCAACAATTTCTGAAATGGCCCGAAATATACTTCTGCAATTTTCTACCATGTATTTATACAAAACAGATCTCAGCATTGATGATTGTGAACTAATAATGTCTATAAATCTGAAAAGGCATTGAAGGCACCCTGCATCATATAAGTACCAAGTATTTGGCCAATATTTAATTCTTTGTGTGAAAATAAAAAGCATAAACATCTAATTAATGTGAAAAATTTGTTTTCATTTTAATAAATATTAAAGTTCTGTGCATACAACTGAATTGTTTTACAGCAAATTTTTTTATGGTGTATAATCAATACACATTTGATTTATACTTCTCTTATAAACATATAGACCTAGGGTGGAAAATATTTTTTTAAACCTTCCTCCGATGGGAGGAGAGCACTGGTGTGAGACAGTCACAAGGGCACTGAGCCTGCCTCTCAAGAGACACTGCAGCAATGAGAAGTCAACTAGGAATGAATCCCAATCTGTAGCATCCCAATTCCCATGGAAATGTGTCAATCCAATAATCTTACATGAGACACATACCTTATCCTCTGCTAGTTCTGCAAACAAGAGAAAAATAAAAAATAAAGTCAAAATAGGGGAAAGCCACTTATTCCTGTGATGGTAGGCTTGTAAAACTCAGGCTGAGTTGAATTCAAAGATGAGGGAGCAACCTGAAGGCACACTGCTCTGATGGTCCCATATCATCAGTGACTATGTTAAAAAATATTATGTGAGAGAATGGGTGCTTGGAATGTAATTGGAGAAACCAATCTGATTAAATGGAAGAAAGAGAAACAGCTCACTGTTTCAGGCAAATCCGAACCATTGGGTCCTAGCTTAACTACAAGAAGATTTGCAATCTCTTAGAAAAAAAAACATACAAAAGATCCTGCTTTAATACCCTCTGCTCTTGTGTATGTGTGTGTGTGATATTTGTAGTATGATAAAAGTGCATATTATTCTTCTGTTCTTCATATATTTTTTCCTTTTGTTCTTTGAATAGCCCCTTCAAATCTTGTCTAGTAAGTTTAATGCCAAGCATGCTCAGGAAGTTTCTATCAATTGCTTTTTTCCCCCTTGAGTATGGTTTAAACTATCCTTTCCTTTTGTATTTTGATGCCAAAACATACTCATGAAGGTTCTACCAATTGCCTTTCCCCACCCCCTTGAGTATGATTTAAATTATTTTTATTTTCTTTTGTATTTCACAACTATTTGAAAACTTACAGCCATTGTGAATTGTCCTATTGTTTTGTTATTATTTGTTTGGTAGATTCATTTACATGTGTTCTCTTAAATGAGTGGCCACTGAAGTCTGTTAAGTGGTTCACAAATTAATGGTTTTATAGTTATTGTATGTGTCACTTATTTTAGCACTGTCAAAAAACTCTTGGCAGGAACAGCCTAAGGAAGGATGTTTATTTTGGCTCACAGTTTCAGGAACACATCCACTGTAGTAAGGAAAATGGGATAGCTATGCAGAAAGCTACATTAGTGGCAGGACTGGGAGTCAATGGCTTTCACATCTTGATGAATCAAGGAACTGAGAATGTTGGCCAGAACAAGAAGTGGATATCACCTTCACATGATCCACTTATCCACTCCCATGAACCAAAATCCTCAAATGCATGATCCTATTGAGGAGACTCTGTGTTTAACCCACAACAATTATTAACAAAAGTGTCTTTATAAGCCAGAAGTTCTACTCAATGCCTGGTGGAATCAATGGATGTCATTTGAATATTTAGATAGACACCACACAAATCCATGGTGCTGATCCAAAGGATCCTAGTCTTCCAAAGGCAAATATCATAGTAAGCACTTCTCACCAAAATTTGTCCAGTGTTCTTGAGACAGTAGTCTCTAGGTTCTTGGTAATTCATACCTCACTTAACTGAAATGCTTCCTCCAAAGAACACTATTTATTATATGTGAAGCAGACAGAAAGGGGAGCATTTGTGACTCGCATATTTGTGGGAGAACTCAAATGTAGGATATTAACAAAATTTTAAAACCTTAGATTAAAAATAGATAAAAAAATTAAAGTGAGCAAAAATGAGCTGCAATTTTTTTCAGGGAGGCCATACATCATTAGTTACTAGATGCACAAAAATATAAACAATACAACTACCAAGAATTTCAAATTTGAGGGTATCCAAGATGGCGGCAGCCTGCACGGACGTATTTTGATTTCAGGGTTAACAGTCACAAGGCGGCAAGTGTTGCAGGATGCTGTACAAAGGGCACGACCACTTCTATCTCACCCAGCTACCCAGGGACCACGGAAGATACCTGGGCAGGACTCTCCTTCCCACTCTCAGACATGCAAGGAAGCCGCTGGACACAGGAATCGGGATCACCCATCCCCCAACAGGAGAGACTCCTGGTAAGTTCCAACCTAATACCCAGCGGGCAGATTCAGAACCCACACAGAGATAATCCCCACCCTGCTGGGCACTCCCAGGTCTCACACAGACTATCCAACTATCTGGCGAAAGGTTGTGACCCTTGGAAGTGAGCCCAGCTCCACTACAATGTGCCTTTGGACCAAAGATTGCAGTCTGTGACCAAACTGACCAGTTTACAAGCTGCGGGAGTGGCAAGGCTATTGGAGGTGAACTGCAGATTTATCCGCTACAGGAACCAACCCCAGGCAAACTGCGAGATATCTGAAACCTTCGTATATTGGACTTTTGTACTAGTACCGGCCATTCAGGCGGGGAACCAGAGCTTACTTGTACACAGCTCCGCCACCTGGATTAGTTAGGTCTCCACCTGGGAGGCGGGGCTGAATGACTCACCTTATAGGGGTAGAGTAAGGCAACTTGAATCCTACACCAAAGCGCCCCCATTGGACACAAGTCAGGAGACAGCAAAAAAATTACACATGGCCAGAGGCCCCAGACAAAAAAAAAAAAAAAAAAAAAAAACAGAGCAAAATGTCACCAAAAAAAGAGAGCAACGCTATTCCATCCAGCCCGAACCATCTCACCACAACTGAAACACATGAAAACGATGACAATTCTACATTATGGAAAGTGATAGAGTCCCTTCAAGAAGAACTTAAAACTATGAAGGAATTCAAATAAGCCACAATTTTACAAGTCAAAACAACAACACCATTAAAGAGCTCCAAGCCAAGGTGACTCAGCTTGAACAGGAAAAGGACAAAGCAATGAAAAATCTCCAGGCAAAAACAAGCAAACTGGAAAAGGAAATGTACAAAATGAAAAATACCATTCAAGACATGAAAATAGAAATGGAAACAATAAAGAAAACACAGTCAGAGTTAAAAGAGGAAATGGAGAATCAAGAGAAGAGAACAGGAACTATGGATGTGAGTATGAAAAATAGGATGAAAGAGATGGAAGACAGGATCTCAGGCATGGAAGATTCGATGGAAGAAATCAGTACAACATCCAAAGAAAATGAAAAAGTTAAAAAATCTCTCACCCACAACATCCAAGAAATCAAGGACTCAGTGAAAAGACAGAACCTAAGAATTATAGGCACAGAGGAAAGAGAAGACTCCTGACTCCATGGCCCAGGAAATATCTTCAACAAATTATAAAAGAAAACTTCCCAAACATAAAGAAAGAGATGCCAGTAAAAATCCAAGAGGCTTACAGAACACCAAACAGATGAGATCAGAAAAGAAACTCCTCTCACCACATAATAATAGAAACTCCAAATGTAGAGAAGAAAGAAAGGATATTAAAAGCTGTAAGAGAAAAGGGCCAAGTCACATACAATGGCAGACCCATCAGAATAACACCTGACTTCTCCTCAGAAACTTTAAAAGCTAGAAGGGCCTGGACAGATGTCCTACAAGTCCTGAGAGAACATAGGTGCCCAGCCAGACTACTAAACCCAGCAAAACTCTCTATCAACATAGAAGGAGAAAACTAGATATTCCATGACAAAATCAAATTCAAACAATATCTCCTCACAAACTCAGCCCTACAGAAGATCCCAGAAGGAAAATTCCAACACAGAGAAGATAACTACACCCAAGAAAACAGAGGAAATAGAAACCTCCACAGAAATTAAACAAAAAGAAACACAAGACAGCCAGCTATACCAAAATAATGGGAAATAAGAACCCCTGGTCACTAATATCCATCAACATCAATGGATTCAACATGCCAATAAAAAGACACAGACTTACAGACTGGATCCTTAAGCAAGACCCAAATTTTTGCTGTATACAAGAAACACACCTCACTATTGAAGATAAACACTATCTCAGTCAGAGTAAAGGGCTGGGAAAAGGTTTTCCAAGCAAATGGACACAGGAAACAAGCTAGAGTAGCCACCCCAATATCAAACAAAATAGACTTCCAAATGAAGTTAATAAAAAAGACAGAAAAATGCATTGCATACTTATTAAAGGAAATATACACAAGGAGGACATCTCAATATTTAACATCTATGCCCCAAATACAAAGGCACCTACATTTATAAAAGAAACGATTTTAAAACTTAAATCGCACATCGATCCAAACACTTTAATGGGGGGAGACTTCAACACCCAACTCACAACTATGGATAGATTGTCAAGACAGAAGCCAAACAGAGAAATAATGAGTCTAACAGAGATCATGAACCAAATGGACCTAACAGATATCTACAGAACATTTCACCCAAACACAGAAGAATACACCTTCTTCTCAGCACCTCACGGAATCTTCTCCAAAATCGACCATATAGTTGGACACAAAGATAGCCTCAACAGATACAAGAAAATTGAAATAACCCCTTGTATCTTATCAGACAACCATGGAATAAAGATGGACTCCATAGCAAAAGAATCAACAGAAAACCTACACTCACAAGGAAATTGAACAACTCTTTACTAGAGGACCACTGGCTCAGGGAAGATATAAGAAGGAAATCAAAGACTTCTTAAAATCCAATGAAAATGAAGACACAACATACTCAAACCTATGGGACACAATGAAAGCTGTGCTACGGGGAAAGTTCATAGCATTAAGTGTCTTCAAAAAGAAAATTGTGACAGCTCATATTAGCGAATTAACAGCTAAACTGGGTGAATTGGGAAAAAAAAAAGAAGCAAACACTCCCAAGAGGAGCAGAAGGCAGGAGATCATCAAACTTAGGGCTGAAATCAACAACTTAGAAACAAAAAGAACTATACAAAGAATCAATGAAACCAAGAGTTGTTTTTTTTGAGAAAATCAACAAAATAGACAGACCCTTAGCCAAATTAACTAAAAGACAGAGGGAGAAAACACAAATCAACAAAATCAGAAATGAAAAGGGAGAAATAACAACAGACATTGAGGAAATCCAGAGAATATTTGGATCCTACTTTAAAAATCTATACTCCACCAAATTTGAAAACTTAAGTGAAATGGACAATTTTCTTGATAGATTCCACCTACCAAAGATAAATCAAGATCAGATAAACAGATTAAACAGCCCTATAACCCCTAAGGAAATAGAAACAGTCATTAAAAATCTCCCAACCAAAAAAAGCCCAGGGCCAGATGGCTTTAGCACAGAATTCTACCGGACCTTCAAAGAGGAGCTAACACCAATACTTTTCAAACTCTTTCACAAAATAGAATCTGAAAGAACATTGACAAACTCATTCTATGAGGCCACAGTCACCCTGATTCCTAAACCACACAAAGACTCAACAAAGAAAGAGAACTTCAGACCAATCTCCCTCATGAACATAGATGCAAAAATACTTAATAAAACACTAGAAAACCGAATTCAAGAACACATCAAAAGTATCATACACCATGATCAAGTAGGCTTCATCCCAGGAATGCAGGGATGGTTCAACATACGAAAGTCTATCAATGTCATTCACCATATAAACAAGATGAAAGAAAAAAACCACATGATAATCTCGCTAGATGCAGAAAAAGCATTTGACAAAATCCAACACCCCTTCATGCTAAAAGTTCTGGAGAGAACGGGCATACAAGGGCCGTACCTAGAAATAATAAAGACAATATACAGCAAGCCAGTGGCCAACATCAAAATAAATGGAGGGAAACTTGAAGCATTTCCTCTAAACTCAGGGACAAGACAAGGATGTCCACTTTCACCATATCTCTTCAATATATTACTTGAAGTTCTTGCTAGAGCAATAAGGCAACTAAAGGAGATTAAGGGGATAAACATCGGAAACAAAGAAGCCAAATTATCCCTATTTGCAGATGATATGATAGTGTACATAAGCGACCCCAAAAATTCCACCAGAGAAGTTTTACAGCTGATAAACACCTTCAGCAAAGTGGCTGGATACAAAATTAATTAAAAAAAAACAGAAGCTCTTCTTTATACAACAAACAAATGGGCTGAGAAAGAAATAAGGGAAACAACCCCTTCACAATAGCCACAAACAACATAAAATACCTGGGGGTAACTCTAACCAAGCAAGTAAAGGACCTGTACAACAAGAACTTCAAGCCCTTGAAGAAAGAAATGGAAGAGGCCGTTAGAAGATGGAAAGATCTCCCATGCTCATGGATAGGTAGGATCAACATAATAAAAATGGCCATCCTACCAAAAGCAATGTATAGATTCAATGCCATTCCTATCAAAATACCAACACAATATTTTATAGACTTGGAAAGAGCTATTCTTGATTTCATATGGAACAACAAAAAGCCCAGAATAGTTAAATCAATCCTGTACAATAAAAAAAAATATCTGGAGGTATCCACCATCCCAGATTTCAAGCTGTACTACAGAGCAATAGTTGCAAAAACAGGATGGTATTGGTATAGAAACAGACCAGTAGATCATTGGAATCGAATTGAAGATCCAGAAATAAACGCACACATTTATGGCCACCTAATTTTTGACAAAGAAGCCTAAATGGCACAATGGAAGAAGGTCAGCATCTTCATAAATGGTGCTGGTCCAACTGGATGTCCACAGTAAAAGAATGAAATTAGACCCATACTTATCAACTTGTACAAAACTTAAGTCCAAGTGGATCAAAGACCTTAACATAAGGCCAGTCACACGAAATCTACTAGAACAAAAAGTGGGAGAAAACCTCGAACTAATTGGCACAGGCGACAACTTCCTGAACAGAACACCAACAGCTCAGGACTTGAGATCAACAATCAATAAATGGGACCTCATGAAATTGAAAACCTTCTGTAAGGCAAAAGACACTGTCATTCGAACAAAACGGCAGCCTACAGACTGGGAGAAAATCTTCACCAACCCCACATCTGACAGAGGGCTAATATCCAAAATCTACAAAGAACTCAAGAAATTAAATGCCAAGAAACCAAATAATCCAATCAAAAAATGGGGGACAGAGCTAAATAGCGAATTCATAAAGGAGGAATCCCTAATGGCTGAGATACACTTGAAGAAATGCTCAACATCCTTAATCATCAGAGAAATGCAATTCAAGATGACTCTGAGATTCCATCTCACACCTGTCAGAATGGCTGAGATCAAAAACTCAAATGACAGCACATACTGGTGAGGGTATGGAGAAAGGGGTAGTGCTTGTGGTAGTGCAGGCTTGTGCAACCACTATGGAGGTCAGTCTGGTGATATCTTAGAAAACTTGGAATAGCTTTGCCTCAGGACCCAGCCATACCACCTCTGGGTATACACCCAAGTGCCTCTTCATGGAATCATAAGGAAGTTTCCTCATCTATGTTTATATCAGCCTTATTTGTAATAGCTAGAAACTGGAAACAACTCGAATGTCCCTCAACCAAAGAATGGGTTAAAAAACTGTGGTACATCTACACAATGGAATACTATTCAGCTATCAGCAACAAGGAAATTATGCATTTTTCAGCCAAATGGTTGGAACTAGAAAAGCTCATCCTGAGTGAGTTAACCCAGACTCAGAAGGATACATATGGCATCAATTCACTTATAGTAGGATTTTAGCTGTATAGTAGAAGGTATCGATACTACAACTAACACACCAAAGAGAACTTGGACATAGACTTTCTAATTTTAAAATTTAATTTTTATTTATTTTTCATATTTTTAAGTCTTTTTTTCTATTGTATGCTTATTGGTTTGTTTGTTTAGTAGTTCTCTCTCCCGGGCAACGAGACACTTTTCACTGATGGTACTGCTTTGTAGACCCCCAATGAATGAGGAGGCTCTTGGCCCTCATACGACCTCTCAACTGAGATCAGGGACTGTTATATAAGGACACCCCACCCCAGAGAAATGGGATGGAAGGGTTAGGAGGTAAAGAAAAAAAATGAAATGTGATGTTTTGGCTTTTACTACTAATTGTCATAAACTGTTTTGGATAATTAAGAAATGCAAAGTAATGGTTATGCAAGCCGTTCATTCTGTTAGGTACTATGACAGCCTATTATAGTTACTTTCTAAGGTTATAGAAATAAACCTGCTATGAGACAAGCAACATCTGCTTACCCTAATATAAGAGATAGATAGGGCCTCTTCAAAAACCTCAAGAGATCTGCAGAATATGGCATTCAAAGATGTTTTCGTAACTTTAGATTTTTTTATATCAAGACATATCAACTTCTGACAGCACCCCCAATTCTCCTCCAAGTAGAAGATGAGCATCGAAGAATCTCCAGTGGGAGATGATTGAATTAGTCGCAAGCCTATCTCTTGGTAGGAAAAGCCCCTTGCTCCAACTGTAGACAGAATGCTATCCAAAAAGGACAAAACCTGGAAGCAGGTAAGTCGACAGCCTAGCTCTGCCAAGACAGGGTAGGTAAGTCCTTCATAACCCCTGCTCTACAATCAATGTCTGTCAGAGAAATGGGGCCAAATGACTGAAGATCGATGCTGTAATGTAAGGAGAGAAAATGGGAACTGCCCAGGCAGCCACAGGTATGTCATTTCTTAGTTTGGGAAGCTGCAGGCCTGTACTTCCTATAAAATCAGATATATTTATCCCTCTCAGGTCTCTGAGGTGGTTGAAGAACAGATAGCTAGAATCTCATAATTAAATTTTGAGTTGTTTAGGAGTCAAGAGTATGTTTTAGATCTAAGAAGATACTTTTTAAATTGTCTTGCAAGTTAGTATGAATGTTGAGTCAAATATAGAACTTTAAACTCATGGAGATGGTTAGATAGTAGAATGTTAAAGTCAAGTACCTAATACATATGTACACTAAGTCATATAACCCTCATAACTGTGGCCTAATTACCTCTGTTGCTTTGTATTGTATTTATTATTATAAGAGAAAGAGTTATTTGTTGGACTGAAAGGGGAAACTGTAAGGGGAAATAAGATATACCTTAAACTTAAAAGAAAAAAAAAGGGGAAGAGGATTTGGGGTTGAGGGTGGGAGGGTGGGACTGGAGGGAGAATAGGGACTGCGATTGAGATGTAACTTGAAGAAATAAAAAATAAAGAAAAAAAAAGAACAAAAAATTAATTTCGAATTCAACAGTAGTAATACCAGATATCCATGAGGACATTAAACAATAAGTAGTGAGAATATAAATTATGAATCCTACAGATACTGTTGAAAATGGTCTGGCATTTTATCAGATATTTTGATGAGTTATGAAAGTTAGTTGCATTTTATAAGATTTAAGGTGAAAGTCTATTTTTCCATAGAAACCCATGCGAGTATGTTCCTAGAAACTTTATTTTTAGTAGCTCTGAACTAGAAAATATCCACATGTCTTTCACTGAGTGAATGGTTAGTAGCATACAGCAAATCCACCCCACAGGGTTTTCTTGAGTGAAAAAGACCACAGGACTGAATGTACATCAACTTCAAGAACCTGAAGGAAGTCATGCTGAGTGGAGAAAACATTATCTTAAACAGCCCATGGTTGTATCAGTCTCATCCCTTTTAATGACATAACCACCAAGGGGCTGAGGGATTAGTGACATCTAGAGTTTAAGGGGAACGGGCAGAGATCAATGTGGCTATGAGTAGAGCTGAGAATGTCCTATGGTACAATAAAGTGTCTTAATTGTAGAGATCTTTGCCTAAAGTTACCCGCATTTTATCACATGTTGTTGTTCCCTTCTTGCCCCAGGGGTGCCTTTTCTACAAGTGAAATCTAAATAAATTCCATGGATTACACTCATGATGCTTGAAAATTTCAAATCAATCATTGGCTATGCAGGTCAGCAGGCCAACAGAACAATGCATGGTGGCTTTGGTGAGGACCATCATTTACTTAACAGAAACTCATTTGTAAACGAGCCTTGACTTCAATCTAACCATGATTTCCACAAGCAATATTTCTCACCACTCTATCTTTTTCGGGTTGAGTTGCTATGAAATGTGTAAGTAAATAAATAAAACAACTTGTGGGCTATGACTTTGGGGGACTGTTGTTTCTCTGCTACTTCGTTTTTCAGTTTTTCCGCTTTTGATAAAGACATCAAAGCTAGGTCTTTAGTGGTAGTTGTAATAGTATAAAGAGAAAATAGAAGTTTTTACATAAACTGCTTTACTCTTCACATGTTCAACTCATGCTACAAATCTCCTTTATTAGCAGTTGGATGCAATTGCAAAATATAATAAGGATGCCGCGATTTGAATTTGAAATATTCTCCAGTGGCTCATGTGTTTGAACAGTTGGTTATCAGTGGGTAGTGCAGTTTTGGAAGGCTGTGTCACCTCTAGGTGGAAGAACCTTACTGGAGAAACTGGAACATTAGAGCAAGCCTTGGATTTTTTGGCTTGGTCATCTTCCTGTCCATTCTCTGCTTCCTGAAACAGACTGCAAATACAATGTGAGTCTCTTGCGCTTGCTGCCATGTTTTCCCAATACTGACTGACTGTGAGCCATCAAACTGTGTGCCACAACAAACCATTCTCACTTTAAGTTGCTCATAAATTGCTTGCCCCATTCCCCTCCCTCCCCTCTGCCTATTCCCACCCTCCAGCTCACTTCCCCCATATCCTCCACACCACTTAGTACCAACCCACTCTGACACATCAAGACTAAGTTTTTCCTCTTCCATCAAGGCGAGCAAGGCTGCTCTGTTAGGTACATGAGCTAATGAGGGAGGCAACATCATGCAAGTCTGGGATAGACCCCCATTCTAATTGTTAGGGAATCCACTTGAGGACCAAGCAGCCCTTCAGCTTCGTATGTGTAATGGGCCTAGGACCAGTCCTTGCAAGCACTTTGCATGGTGGGTCAGTCTTTTTGCACCCTCTTGTGTCTGAGTTTATTTGTTATGTGGAGTTCTTGATTCCTCTGGCTTTCTTGAACCTTTCCCTAACTTTTCCACAAGATTTCCTGATTTTTGCCTAATTATCTGCTGGATAAGGTTTCTGAAATGGCAGTAATATTGGGTTCTTGTCTAAATCCCTCTCTCCATACATTCCCAATATCTATTTTATCTTCCCTACTGAGAGGGATTCAAGTATTATCCCTTGAGCCCTCTTTGATACTTAGTTTCTTTGGGTCTGTGGATTATAGCATGGGGATTCTGTACTTATTGGCTAATATCCACTTATGATTGAGTAAATACCTTGTGTGTCTTTTTGGGTCTGCATTAGCTCACTCAGGATGATCTTTCCTGGTTCCATCCATTTGTCTAAAAATTTCATAATATCCTTGTCTCTGATAGCAATCCCACATCTGACAGAGGGCTAATACCCAAAATATATAAAGAACTCAAGAAACCAAACACCAACACCCCAAATAATCCAACAAAAAAAAAAATGAAATACAGAGCTAAACCAAGAATTCACTACAGAGAAAACTCTAATAGTGGAAAATCACTTAAAGAAATGCTAAACACCCTTAGCCATAAGGGAAATGCAAATCAAAATGAATATGAGATTCCATCTTACACCCATCAGAATGGCTAAGATCAAAAACTCAAGTGACAGCACATGCTAGAAAGGATGTGGAGAAAGGGGAACACTCCTCCATTGCTGGTGGGAATGCAAAATTGTACAATCACTTTGGAAATCAATTTGGCACTTTATCAGAAAATTTGGAACACTTCTACTCAAGACCCAGCTATACCACTACTGGGTGTATACCACAAACATACATCACGTCCCTCAACCGAGGAATGGATAAAGAAATTGGGTGGTTATAATTTTATAAAATCTAATATGTGTTCATAGTAACAACCCTTAAACATTGAAAAACTGAAAACTACTTTCTTAATTCATTAAAATATCTGATAAAATACCTATGCAAACACCTTACTTAGTAATTAAATTTCAGAGGTATGCCCATTAATGCAAAAGAAACACAGAATAGCTTTTATCATTTCTGTTAATGAACAATAAGCTAGTGATTCAAGCTACAAGATGAAAAAAAATGTTCAAAAATTAGAAAGGAGTTATCTGATGATCTACCCAGAATCCTTAAAAGTGTCATGTAATAAGGAATAAAACTAAGAAAAATTTATCAGTTTTGTTGGATAAAATTCTCCATAATAACATCAGCTTTCTCTGTTCTCCACTGGTAAAAATTAACAATTAAAATAAAAAAATAAGAGCTTCTTTACAAAGCAGAAGTATAACATGTTCAGTTAAAATTACAATGAATTTTAAAACCATGGGAGTTTATGGAGAAAGTAATAAAAATTTACTAAATGTCATAAATAGGTTGGGATATAGAACTTTGCTACATTCATAAATGGCAGTATTCACCAGTACACAAATGTTCCATCCCCTTCAAATTATTCTAATTAAGGAAATGTATATGGAAACAAAAAAATGGGATTATTTTTCATCATTTCACAAAAGAAAAACCGAAGCAATAAAAACATAATAATGCCTGGGAAGTAGATCTTTTTCTAAACTATTTTAAGGAAATGAATACATTAATTTATTCAGTTTTGGCAGAAATTTGTGAGTATAATTAAACATAAATTTCCTGAGCCTGTGTCCTTGGATTTTTACTTCTAAATGTCCATGCCCGCAGGCAAAAGAATGTAGCTTTATTTGGCCTATCAAAACATTGAAAACCAACCCAATGTTTTTCAGAAAGAAGTTTAACTCTAACTTGGAATGTACAGTGAGTGGAATACTGTCTGTGAATTAAAATAGCCAGCTCACAGGCGCCAACACAGATAACTCTAAATGTCGCATATTACAGAGTATGTAGAATATGATACCACCAAAATAAAGACAAACACAAAAATAATTTAAAACAGCACTTACATATGCAAACCAACAGCAAGAGAGTCATTTGGAACTGTTTGCAGATGACAAAAGAGCAATTTCCTCAGAGAATGAGAGAGGACATTAAGATTGAGGTTGTTGATCAAAGGAGATTTTTAGATTTTAGAATATTTAAAAGGAAATTAAAAATGGGCCATAGTTGTGCCATTTGAAATGCGTTTAAAGAATCTGTTAAAAATTTGTGTCCATGGAATTTGACTGTGCTCAACCAAAGGGAAAATGTGGGTCACATTTGTTCTTAGAGATTCTGTGCTTGGTACACCAAGGGAGTGGAGACAAAATTCACTAGATAATGGAGTAAATGCTGTGACAGAATTGATAACAGACAGGTGGGATGTGTCAATTTTCTTTCAGGAGGAAATAGATTTGAATTCTAAATAGGAAGAAAAGTTTTTCAAGTGAAGTGACTATCCTCCATAAGCACACTGGCTGTGGAAAAGGTGGCATCACAGATCACGTTGTGTCCTGACCAGATGTGCTGAACTGTGGAATTGTAAAACTGCATGTTTTTTTAATTATTATAATTATTTTTATTTTTGAGATTATTATTTAATTAGAATATTTATTCTTTCCTATTCTTCTCTCTACACCTCATATGTCTCTTTCCTCTCTCCAAATTCATAGCCTCTTTCTTGTACTATTAGTGAGTGCATGCAGGTATATAATATATTTGTGTTTCAAAATATAGCCTGATTAGTCCATATAATGTTGCCTGCATGTATGTGCTCAGATCTGACTCTTTGGACTGTGTATTTGGAAGCCTGTGTGTGCACACAGAGGAAAAGCCTATAGGGTCTGCAAAGTAGACCCAGGCTGGAAACTAGTGAGACCCTGGGGTCAATTGCCACATCATTATGTTGTAAAAATGCATGTTATTTTACTTTGCTCCAAAATATTTGTTTTTAATCTCCAACTACTTTATTAGGGAGGCTTTTTTTGGAGGGGGTTGGGGAAGGACAGGTTATTTTTAGTACATAAAACTTCTGTATCTAAGTAACACTCCTTACATGTCAATCTGGTAGGTTTTAATATTTTGTCAGGGACCCTGACTATCAGGAAGACACACACACACACACAAGAAAGAACAAAAGGAAGGAAGGAAGGAAAGAAGGAAGAAAACCTTGTGAAAACCAGGGATGAAATAGACAAGAAAGGAAGGAAGGACCAAACTAATCTAATTTATATAATACCACAAATCCTGAAATGATTAAAAGGATGTTAACAAAAGGCACCCGCATTTTCTAAGTTGAGCTGGGAGAAGATATGGTACCTACTTGAGCCATGCTTACAGATCACACTGTTATGTAGAAAAAAGGTGGGAGGGATAATTCCTTCGGTCCTTATTTCATTTATTTGGCTTCTTTGTGATAGTCATTGAATATAAACTAGGGATGAACCTAGCACATTTAATATTGTAGGGGTATTTGTTGTATGTTGGGGATTCTATCATATTAAAAAACATATATGACATATAAATTTGCATAGTAACATATAAAACAATATTCTTTAGTTTTTGTTGAACAAATCATATTATATGAGGCTTAATCTCTTTTTTCCAATCACACAGTCATTGGGACTGATGTGAGGTTTACAAGTCTACCCTAACTCACACCTGGGACACTTGTCTTGACTTAGCAGTGTGAGGCTATCTTATATGCTCATTGTTCAGTTTGGGGATTTCTGTCAAAGCCTTCCTTCCATGAATCAGAGTTACAAGTAGAGGAGACAGCTTTGAACTCTGGACATTTTTTCCTTCTGTCTTTTTTGTGTTAATTCAGCATGTCATACTACAATTTAAGTCCTTAGATCTCTATGAGGATGAAGAGGATTTAGTCCCCATGAAACATATGGTAATGATAGAAACCAACCATATTGTATGTCATTTCTTGGAGCAGAAGTGCTAATGACATCTACTTAATGGAGGACAGGACACTGCTAAACTGTTCTACAATGAGCGGGATAGCAGCAACAAGAGAGAGTGATCCGACATAGTACAGCAGCAGAGAACTGGTACTGTGGAGACTGCTTTTCATTGTCAACAAAAGTATAAGAACAGAACCACCCAGCTGGTCTCATAACCTACTTCTCCTCCATCAGTTAAATGAATCCAACTTTCTTTTCTTTTTCTCCATACTCATCAGTTTAAGTCTATCTTATCCAGGCCTCAGGAAAAGTAGAGGTTACTTCCAAATGAAGGGTAGTTGGCTTTTACTAACCAAGACTGGTTTGATATTTTTGTAGAAGGGGCTTTGAAACTCAAAGAATGTAATCAATTACTTCTGGAGCAAAATGTTCCAGGAAACATAAGACTGGGTACCCATTCTGCTACATGAAAAGCAAGATGGGATTCTTTACTATCTTTACTATCAAATGAGTGTGGAACCATTGTAAAAACAAGTAATCAACAACAGCACACACACAGACATTAAAGGACCAGATACATAACTGAATCCCAAGTTTAACAGCAAAGAGCTACCCTTTCTTCTTCGATAAGGAAAACTTGTCTTTGACTATGAAATTGATAGATACCTTAAGCATCTATTACTCCAATCAGACAACATAAGACAGAAGGAATATAATGTATGATCTCCAGACACTACAGTTATCCCCAAAAACATTCCAGTGAAACACACAGTGAAAAAGCACGTACACCTGCATGTGTTGTTCAAAGCTGAGCTCTATCTGTGTAACCAGGAAACAGACAGAGAAACATGCCCAGAAGCCCCTGAGATATCCTTCCCTTCCTTTTAAGATGTCCTGCTCTCTCTAATCATAAAGTTGCCTATATCAAAATCTTCTGCAGAAAATCTCTTTCACCCTCTTTCAGTCTCTCCATTCCCATATTCCTTCCTTATTACTACTTGGTTACTGGAAGTTCACTGAATTTTTTCATCTCAACCATTAATAAATAAGTGTAAATATACAGGGGAACAGGAAGTGAAGTAGAAGGATTCCTACACTAGTGGGGAACCCTACATTATACTTCTGTCATAGCTTATTGTCTTCTGCTGTGACAAAATGCTGGCCAGAACTGACCTGAGACAGAATGATTTGCTCTGTCTCACAGGTTATGGTTCATCACTGAAGGAAGTCGGGAAAGGAACTCATGCAGGAATTGAAGAACTGAAACAGAGTCCACATTGGAAGGCTGCTCCCTGGCTTGCTCCCAAGGCTTGCTCTGCCTGGTACACAGCTCAGGACACCTACTCAGGGGTGACACCACCCTGGGTGGGTGGCCTTGGCCACTATATCAATCATTGATTTAAAAGAATGCCCCACCGACATGTCCATAGGGCAGTCTGATAGAAGCAATTCCTCAGTTGAAGTTTCTCTTCTCAGGTGACTGGAGCCTGGGTCAAGTTGACAGAAATGAACCAGCATGGAGTGGAGAGTGGCAGTTCAAGGGGACGTATGTACATGTGGGGTCATATTTGGATAATAGAATTAAGAGCTAGCTTAGATGGGTTAAGATTGCACAATCCAGGCCAAAGCTTGTTAAAAATCCATATGGTGTCTGTGTGTATTCATTTATAATGGTGGGTTAAGTATTAACACAGCTGCCACTGTCCAATTAAATACAATTTAAATACTAGTAAATAAAATAACTTAGCCTTTTTCTACAGCACTGTCACAAAAATGCTTCTTATCTGTGCACATCAC